>JADPWL010003210.1:0-40001 GCA_019059595.1 Marasmia exigua | reverse complement strand
GCTGGAGTTGCGGAGTCCACGGTAAGTCACCGCTCGTTTGTATAACATCATATCTTAGCGTGTAACTCCCGATTGCTTCCTAAACTTTGCTTTGCTATCCTAAAGCTCTGGAGCCCGGGGTACGCTTAGACCACGATTCAGGATTTGGGAAGTCAGGTAATTACAATGAAGTGACTGCCGTCTGTTCGCAACGCTTTACAAGGAGACCAGACCAACTGAATCATAATTACACGGTTCAGAAACTATCCGAAACATGCAGGTTTCCTCACGATGTTTTCCCTCACCGCCGAGCTAATGGCACGCTTGTATTTCGCTGTCGTTGTATAAAAAATATATTTACCATTCAAACTCGCCAATACCCAGGGATATTCATTAGCTACTTTATCCATAACTCTTGACTTACCCTTGGTATCCCCTTCAGGTTCATCACCAGAACTTCTCCTAACCACTCTTTTAGCTTTAACCCGTTTATATACATAAGGTACAGTAAAATCTATTTCTTCTGGATTCTCAGTAACTTCTACTGTTTCATTTTGAAATGCTTCATCTTCACCTGAGCGAAAATAGTCTAATAATTTGTAAAACTTTTCATATAAATAGTTACTATTGTTTGAATCTTGTTTTGTAGTAATCTCTTTGCTCAAATCTTTGGAATAATCATGTTGTGTTGTTTTAGCTGTGGATTGTGTTGTGGGTTTTGGAGTGCAGTCTGTTTTGTTGCAACCAGCTATGAAGGGAGGCAGGCACCACTGCAAAAAAACAATTAGTTTAGATAGATAGATATTTATGACTATTATAATAATTTTGACTGACCGGATGGCACAATTGGTAGTGACCCTGTCTCTTACGCCTAAGGTCGTGGGTTCGATGCCCACCCTGGACAAACACTCGTGCGATGAATACTTGTGTTTGTTCGGTGTCTGGGTGTAATATATGTATTTAAGTATATATTTGTGTTCCTCTGTTGTCTGATATCTGTAACACAAGTGCTTAAGCTGCGGAATCAGGTCAACGTATGAGATGTTGTGAGAATTATTAAAAAAAAATTAAATAGAATTCTTAAAATTATTATTGCACAGCATAAAAAATAAATAAATCTAGGTATACAGAAATAAAATGTTCATTTAGGCGGTTTTATCGCTGGGAGCCATCTTTACCAGACAATACTCAGGTAAAAGACATCCCATAAAAAACAAAACTTGTCCAAAAATCCAAGTCTCGCACTCAGTTGTAAGATCTATGTTACCAAGTCGGTTATTAACTTGGCAATCGGTTATTGAATACATGATTCGGTCACTGCATGAAAACACAACCGATTGCCAAGTTAATAACCGACTTGGTAACATAGATCTCAGAACTTTTCGCGGTAGAACAACTAAGAGAAGCGCCCACTTTTGGCGTGAATAAATTTTTCGCGTACAAAAACGGACCCTACATTTGTGCATGGTTATTTAATAAATAGTATATGTTGGCCGAGAGGTTGTAACCCCGAAATTGTTAAAAATTGATCCGGTTTAGTAGCTAAAAATTAAAATCGATAGTCGAACGATTCTTTTTGTTATGATGATATACGTAACGTATTATTTTCAAAGTTGAATTATTTACGACTTCCATCTAATGACAAGTCAAATATCAATAGTATTGCCAGATTCTGAGCTATCGATACGATGATAGTTACAATAAAGTCCGCGCCACGAACAAAGTCCCTTGAAAAGCGCGCTTCAGTCGGCATTTTGAGCTTCACGCCCTTAAACACAAGGAATCAAAAATTTTAGTTTCGTGTTTTGCTGCGGAACTTTTTTCATGGCGCGGACTCTAGGTACTAACTGTCACTTACCAAATACACAGGGCTGAATTCAGTTTTCCCCGGACATTTCTTAAGCACGAGAGAGCCGTCCCGGCATAGATAGTATCTACTACAGTTCGTTGGGTCCGGATACCGATGGTTGTTTTCACATTCCACTTTTGGAGTCGTGGAATATGGATCAGGTGAGCTACTTGGGCTAGAACTTTCTGTTGATCCAGTTGGACTACTTGAGCTTCCTGTTGCTCTAGTTGGGCTGCTGGGAGAGGAGCTTTCTGTTGATCCAGTTGGGCTACTTGAACTTTCTGTCGATCCAGTTGGGCTACTTGGGCTAGAGGTTTCTGTTGATCCAGTTGGGCTACTTGAACTTTCTGTTGAACCAGTTGAACTGCTGGGAGATGAACTTTCCGTTGATCCAGATGGACTACTGGGTGACGAGCTATCTGTTGATCCAGTTGGGCTACTTGAACTTTCAGTTGATCCAGTTGGACTGCTTGAGCTTTCTGTTGATCCAGTTGGGCTACTTGAGCTTTCTGTTGATTCAGTTGGGCTACTAGGAGAGGAGCTTTCTGTTGATCCCGTTGGACTACTTGAACTTTCTGTTGATCCAGTTGGACTACCGGAGCTTTCAGTTGACCCAGTTGGGCTACTGGGAGAGGAGCTTTCTGTTGATCCAGTTGAGCCACTGGGTGATGAGCTTTCAGTTGATCCAGTTGGGCTACTGGAAGGGGAGCTTTCTGTTGATCCAGTTGGACTACTTGAACTTTCTGTTGATCTAGTTGGACTTCTTGGGCTGGAGCTTTCTGTTGATCCAGTTGGGCTACTAGGAGGGGACCTTTCTGTTGATCCAGTTGGACTACTTGGGCTGGAGCTTTCTGTTGATTCAGTTGGGCTACTAGGAGACGAGCTTTCTGTCGATCCAGTTGGACTACTGAAGCTTTCAGTTGATCCGGTTGGGTTATTGGGAGAAGAGCTTTCTGTTGGACTACTTGAACTTTCTGTTGATCCAGTTGGGCTACTGGAGCTTTCTGTTGATCCAGTTGGGCTACTGGGAGATGAGCTTTCAGTCGATCCAGTTGGGCTACTGGAGCTTTCAGTTGATTCAGTTGGGTTTTTGGGAGAAGAGCTTTCAGTTGGACTACTTGAAATTTCTGTTGATCCAGTTGGGCTACTGGGAGATGAGCTTTCAGTCGATCCAGTTGGGCTACTTGAGCTTTCTGTTGAGCCAGTTGGGCTACTTGAGCTGAAACTTTGTGTTGATCCAGTTGGGCTTCTTGAACTGGAGCTTTCTGTTGATCCGGTTGGGCTACTGGAAGAGGAGCTTTCTGATGATCCAGTTGGGCTACTTGAGCTTTCTGTTGATCCAGTCGGGCTACTTGAACTATCTGTTGATCTAGTTGGACTGCTGGTAGATGAGCTTTCAGTTGATCCAGATTGGCTACTTGAGCTTTCTGTTGATCCAGTTGGGCTACTGGGAGATGAGCTTTCAGTCGATCCAGTTGGGCTACTGGAGCTTTCAGTTGATCCAGTTGGGCTATTGGGAGAAGAGCTTTCAGTTGGACTACTTGAACTTTCTGTTGATCCAGTTGGGCTACTGGGAGAAGAGCTTTCTGTTGGTCCAGTTGGACTACTGGAGCTTTCTGTTGATCCAGTTGGGCTACTGGGAGATGAGCTTTCAGTCGATCCAGTTGGGCTACTTGAGCTTTCTGTTGAGCCAGTTGGGCTACTTGAGCTAAAACTTTCTGTTGATCCAGTTGGGCTACTTGAACTGGAGCTTTCTGTTGATCCGGTTGGGCTACTGGGAGAGGAGCTTTCTGTTGATCCAGTTGGGCTACTTGAGCTTTCTGTTGATCCAGTCGGGCTACTTGAACTTTCTGTTGATCTAGTTGGGCTGCTGGTAGATGAGCTTTCAGTTGATCCAGATTGGCTACTTGAGCTTTCTGTTGATCCAGTTGGGCTACTTTGAGATGAGCTTTCCGTTGATTCAGTCGGAGTACTTGGGCTGGAGCTTTCTGTTGATCCAGTTGGACTACTTGGGCTGTAGCTTTCTGTTGATCCAGTTGGGCTACTGGGAGAAGAACTTTTTGTTGATCTAGTTGAGCTACTGGGAGAAGAGCTTTCTGTTGGTCCAGTTGGACTACTGGAGCTTTCTGTTGATCCAGTTGGACTACTGGGGCTTTCAGTTGATGCAGTTGGGCTACTGGGAGAGGAGCTTCCTGTTGATTCGGTTGAGCTACTAGGTGACGAGCTTTCTGTTGATACAGTTGGACGACTTGGGCTGGAGTTTTCTGTTGATCCAGTTGGACTACTTGAACTGTCTGTTGATCCAGTTGGACTTCTTGGGCTGGAGCTTTCTATTGATTCAGTTGGGCTACTGGGAGAAGAGCTTTCTGTTGATCCATTTGGACTACTTGAACTTTCTGTTGATCTAGTTGGACTACTGGAGCTTTCAGTTGATCCAGTTGGGTTACTGGGAGAGGAGTTTTCTGTTGATCCAGTTGGGCTACTGGGAGAAGAACTTTCTGTTGATCCAGTTGAGCTACTGAGTGATGAGCTTTCTGTTGACCCAGTTGGGCTACCGGGAGAAGAGCTTTCTGTTGATCCAGTTGGACTACTGGGGCTTTCAGTTGATGCAGTTGGGCTACTGGGAGAGGAGCTTTCTGTTGATTCGGTTGAGCTACTAGGTGACGAGCTTTCTGTTGATACAGTTGG
The DNA here is from genome assembly GCA_019059595.1 of Marasmia exigua. Taxonomy (NCBI): domain Eukaryota; kingdom Metazoa; phylum Arthropoda; class Insecta; order Lepidoptera; family Crambidae; genus Marasmia; species Marasmia exigua. The sequence goes on along the minus strand of JADPWL010003210.1, from coordinate 35,485 downwards.
ACGACTTGGGCTGGAGTTTTCTGTTGATCCAGTTGGACTACTTGAACTGTCTGTTGATACAGTTGGACTTCTTGGGCTGGAGCTTTCTGTTGATTCAGTTGGGCTACTGGGAGAAGAGCTTTCTGTTGATCCATTTGGACTACTTGAACTTTCTGTTGATCTAGTTGGACTACTGGAGCTTTCAGTTGATCCAGTTGGGTTACTGGGAGAGGAGTTTTCTGTTGATCCAGTTGGGCTACTGGGAGAAGAACTTTCTGTTGATCCAGTTGGACTACTGGGGCTTTCAGTTGATGCAGTTGGGCTACTGGGAGAGGAGCTTTCTGTTGATCCAGTTGAGCTACTAGGGTATGAGCTTTCTGTTGATACAGTTGGACGACTTGGGCTGGAGTTTTCTGTTGATCCAGTTGGACTACTTGAACTGTCTGTTGATACAGTTGGACTTCTTGGGCTGGAGCTTTCTGTTGATTCAGTTGGGCTACTGGGAGAAGAGCTTTCTGTTGATCCATTTGGACTACTTGAACTTTCTGTTGATCTAGTTGGACTACTGGAGCTTTCAGTTGATCCAGTTGGGTTACTGGGAGAGGAGTTTTCTGTTGATCCAGTTGAGCTACTGGGTGATGAGCTTTCTGTTGATCCAGTTGGGCTACTTGGGCTGGAGCTTTCTGTTGATTCAGTTGGGCTACTGGTAGAAGAGCTTTCTGTTGATCCAGTTGGACTACTGGGAGAAGAGCTTTCTGTTGATCCAGTAGGACTACTGGAGCTTTCTGTTGATCGAGTTGGGCTACTGGGAGATGAGCTTTCAGTTGATTCAGTTGGGCTACTTGGGCTTTCTGTTGAGTCAGTTGGGCTACTTGAGCTTTCTGTTGATCCAGTTGAACTGCTGGGAGATGATCTTTCTGTTGATTCAGTTGGGCTACTTGGACTGGACCTTTCTGTTGATCCAGTTGGGCTACTGGAAGAAGAGCTTTCAGTTGATTCAGTTGGGCTACTTGAATTTTCTGTTGATCCAGTTGGGCTACTTGGGCTGGAGATTTCTGTTGATCCAGTTGAGCTACTTGGACTAGAGCTTTCTGTTGGTCCGGTTGGACTACTGGGAGAGGAATTTTCTGTTGACCCAGTTGGACTACTGAGTGACGAACTCTCTGTTGATCCAGTCGGACTACTGGGAGACGAAGTTTCAGTTGATGGACTAGTGCTTTCAGTTGACCCACCTGTAAGAATACAGAGATTTGAAGGCTCCATACCTCAAAAGAAAAAAATGTAAATCAATAAATTAAGATCTTTTGTTGTTCATTTACATGTATGTGTGCTAAGTCTGTTTATTTTGGGAAAGCGGAAAAAGATATCCAATTAAAATGATAATCATATACTTAGGTCCGTATAATTTTCTAAAGTTAACAAACAATCCAATCTTAAAAGTTTTGTATCAACCTATACATAAAGTGCGCCCAAACATATTAACTTTGTATCCTTTTGTTAGCAAATATTTTTCCTTTATTTTTACCAGAAAATACCACAGTAACATTTTATTGAATTGTGATTTTATTGCACGGAAATCGAAAAGGAAATACTAATCGAAACCTTAGGTCTTAAACATTCATCTGTTGTGAAGATATCCATAAAACCGATGCATTAAACTACTTTGATAATCATGGATGTCTTGTATGACATACATTTTCTTTTTAGTATTGTTTATATCGATTGATGGAATAAATTTTTATTTCGCATAGTTTTGTTTTATTTTCCTCGTGAAGAATTATAATATTCTTAATATTTGGTTTTACGCGTAATTTTATACAAAATTATTGAATTGAATGAAAATACCTTAGATTTCTAAAAGATTGTAGAATAAAAAATCATTTTTTTTCCGGTTCGATTCCCGTGCAACAATTAAAAATACCTATAAACTAATGTTTTCTCTATGTAAAAAAACTAACTGAAAGATTTGAGGTATTTCCCTTCATGTCTTAGGATGTTTTGTATACTGTATCACTGCAGGGCACGGTCCTACATCATAATAATCCATACTCAAAGGGTACGTAACAAAATATAACGTAATACACATTTTTAGATACTTTTCAACACTATGGTTCTTCTTTCACGTTCACTCAGCGAAGAATAAATAATAAAGATTTAGAATTTATTAGGCTTTGTCTTGTAGACCAATCTTTGCAAGTTGCAAACCAGCTTTAGGCGTACAAGCGCGAATGATAGGGAACAGTGGAAAACGTTAGTGTCGGAGAACAGGACACATTTTGGGTAGCTGAGATTTCGATGTTTATGAAGTTTTACTTTGCCTTTGAGAGACTCATGTACATAATTTTTAGTGATGCGCCGAATAGTGGTTTCATCGAACCGAATAGCGAATAATCTTCGGTTTAACTATTACCGAACTGAATATTCAGGCTAGATGACAAGCAAACCGTACCTCACCGCCCGCTGCCCGCTCTCACACCGCGCTACCACTTTTCAAAAACATTCTGTACTTACCTAAGTTATAATGTTATAATAATATGGTTATCATAACAGAAATAGTTATTTTCAATCCCTTTTATTACAAAAAGTGGTTTAAAATATGTACTGGGATTAACACAAGGCATAACCAAAGGACTAGAATAGAAACGATTACAAAACGAAGTATAACGTTTGTATCTTTAAATAAATAAAATCATACAGAATAACTTTTGTCTTTTAGTTCTTCGAAGTCATGTAGATAAGAAAAGAATAATACTCAAACCGAATTAATCGGCCATAATACCGAATATTTGTCCAAATACGAATACGAACCGAATATTCGGTGCATCTCTAATAATTTTCATATTCATAATTGAGATTTTCATTTACCTCCTGGCACTTACTTGAACTAATTGGTGAAGAGCTTTCAGTTGATCCAGTTGAGCTGCTTGGGCTGGAGATTTCCGTTGATCTAGCTGGACTACTTGGGCTAGAGCTTTCTGTTGATCCAGTTGGACTACTGGGAGATGAGCTTTCCGTTGATCCAGTCGGGCTATGGGGAGATGAGCTTTCTGTTGATCCAGTTGGAATACTTGTGGACGAGCTTTCTGTTGATCCAGTTGGGCTACTTGAACTGGAGCTTTCCGTCGATCCAGTTGAGCTACTTTGGCTAGAGGTTTCTGTTGATTCAGTTGGACTACTGGGTGATGAGCTTTCCGTTGATCCAGTTGGTCTACTGGGGGACGAACTCTCTGTTGACCCAGTCGGGCTATTGGGAGACGAGCTTTCTGTTGACCCAGTTGAACTACTGGAAGATGAGCTTTCACTTGATCCAGTTGGACTGCTGGGAGATGAGCTTTCTGTTGATTTAGTTGGACTACTGGGGGATGAGCTTTCTGTTGATCCAGTTGGACTGCTGGGGGACGAGCTTTCTGTTGATCCAGTTGGGCTACTTGGACTGGAGCTTTCCGTTGATCCAGTTTGATTACTTGGACTAGAATTTTCTGTTGATCCAGTTGAACTACTGGGGGACGAGCTTTCTGTTGATCCCGTTGGGTTACTTGGACTAGAGCTCTCCGTTGATTCAGTTGGGCCACTTGGGCTGGAGCTTTCTGTTGATCCACCTGTAATAAATATTTCGAACTTTATTTATTTGTTAAATTGCAAACATGTTACAATCGCATCATTCAGTTTATCGATCTCGTATTTGTTTATTTATTTTTTGTTTTTTTTTTACTATCGAGTCTTTTCTTGGTTTGATGCGTAGTCCAAATGCATCTAAACTTACTTGAGCTACTAGGAGATGAGCTCTCAGTTGATCCAGTTGGGTTACTTGGACTGGAGCTTTCAGTTGATCCAGTTGGGCTACTTGGACTAGAGTTTTCTGTTGATCCAGTAGGGCTACTAGGAGATGAGCTTTCTGTTGATCCAGATGGGCTACTTAGACTAGAACTTTCAGTTGATCCAGTACGACTACTTGGACTAGAGCTTTCTGTTGATCGAGTTGGACTACTTGGACTAGACCTTTCTGTCGATTCAGTTGGACTACCGGGGGATGAGCTTTCTGTAGATCCAGTTGGCCTGCTGGAAGATGAGCTTTCTGTTGATCCAGTTGGGCTACTGGGAGAAGAGCTTTCTGTTGATCCAGTTGGACTACTTGAACTTTCTGTTGATCCAGTTGGACTACTGGAGCTTTCAGTCGATCCAGTTGGGCTACTTGAGCTTTCTGTTGAGCCAGTTGGGCTACTTGAGCTGGAACTTTCTGTTGATCCAGTTGAGCTACTTGGGCTGGAGCTTTCTGTTGATCCGGTTGGGCTACTGAGAGAGGAGCTTTCTGTTGATTCAGTTGGACTACTTGAAGATGAGCTTTCCGTTGATCCAGTTGAGCTATTTGGGCTGGAGCTTTCTGTTGATCCAGTTGGACTGCTGGGAGATGAGCTGTCAGTTGATCCAGTTGGGCTACTTGAGCTTTCCGTTGATCCAGTTGGGCTACTAGGAGAGGAGCTTTCTGTTGATCCAGTTGGGCTACTTGGGCTGGAGTTTTCTGTTGATCCAGTTGGGCTACTTGAGATTTCTGTTGATCCAGTTGGACTGCTAGGAGACGAGCTTTCCGTTGATTCAGTCGGACTACTTGGGCTGGAGCTTTCTGTTGATCCAGTTGGACTACTTGGGTTGGAGCTTGAGCTTTCTGTTGATCCAGTTGGACTATTGGAGCTTTCAGTTGATCCAGTTGGGCTACTGGGAGAAGAGCTTTCTGTTGATCCAGTTGAGCTACTGGGTGATGAGCTTTCTGTTGATCCAGTTGGATTGCTGGAAGATGAGCTTTCTGTTGATCCAGTTGGGCTACTTGGACTAGAGTTTTCCGTTGATCCAGTTGGACTACTGGGGGACGAGCTTTGTGTTGATCCAGTTGGGCCACGTGGGCTGGAGCTTTCTGTTGATCCACCTGTTAAAAATATTTGAAACTTTATTTATTTATAAAATTGCGTACATGCTACAAATCTCCTATTTGTTTATTTTTTTTTGGTTTTTTTAACTGTTGATTCTTTTCCTAGTTTGATGCGTAGTCTAAATGTTTCAAAGCTTACTTGAGCTACTAGGAGATGAGCTTTCAGTTGATCCAGTCGGATTATTTGGACTGGAGCTTTCAGTTGATCCAGTTGGGCTACTACTGCCAGTAGAAGTGACAGTAGTTGAAGAGGCTGTGGTGGAGGGTGCGGGGGTTGTAGTCTTCTGGCATGGATCTTCTGTTGGGTACGGGCGGCATTTAGCAAGTTTCGGGGGTAGGCACCACTGCAAAAGAATAAGTCAAATGTTTCGGTTTAAAACCTTTTGAGAAAACAGGAAAATGGAAGTCAAAATGTATATGGATTGATCACTAAATGCAGCTATTTCCAGCATACCAACATTAATAATAAAAAATAATAAAAATGTCTCTATTCAATTTGAAGTCCTTAAAGAACATTTATGAATGTCGTCAACACATCCACAACACATCCGTATCTCTCTATTAAGGTGACGGGTAGGGCACACTAGCGACGCCAACGCGTACGCGAAAAATTTTTCGCGTACACATTTATGCATGGTAATTTAATAAATAGTATAAGTGTTTGCCGAGAGTATGTAACCACGAAATTGTTTAAAATAGATCCGGTTTAGTAGCTAAAAACTAAAATTGATTGGCATCGCTAGTGTGCCCTAACCGTCACCTTAAGATGAGGGGACCACTTACCAGATACACAGGGCTGAACTCGGTGAGTCCAGGGCAAGCCTTCGGAGTCAACTTGCCACCTTCACACTGGTAGTACTTCCTGCAGTCATCCAGGTCAGGCTCCCTCGCTGCACCTCTGCAGGGGGATCGATGTTTGTTAAGCTCTGGAAGTACCGCTGAGGAGACCAGGGTCGCCCATGATAGAAGTATAAGCAGACAGTACCCTGAAATAATGGAATATTTATTTACTTTCAAGCTTATACAGTAATGCCTTGTTGGCCTAGTGGTTTAAGGTGACGGGTAGGGCACACTAGCGACGCCAATCGATTTTAATTTTTAGCTACTAAACCGGATCTATTTTAAACTATTTCGGGGTTACAACCTTTAGGGGTTACAAACACATACTATTTATTAAATAACCATGCACAAATGTTGTGTCCGTTTTTGTACGCGAAATATTGATTCACGCCAAAAGTGGCCGCTTTTGGCGTTAATCAATTTTTCGCGTACGCGTTGGACCCGACATTTTTGCATGGTTATTTAATAAATAGTATAAGTGTTTGCCGAGAGGTTGTAACCCCGAAATTATTTAAAATAGATCCGGTTTAGTTGCTTAAAATTAAAATTGATTGGCGTCGCTAGTGTGCCCTACCCGTCACCTTAACTGAAACGACTCAGTGATCCAACTCAGCCAAATGATACACTGTTCTAATCTCTAATGTTCGCTCAAAATGTGTCATTCGACTCAAATGGATTTCGACCAGAGTGGTCAATCGGTACGCTGTAGTAATCTCGCTCAATGATACGGATGAGCCGAATTATCCGAGTGAGCCGAACGATCCGAATGAACTGAATTATAATAATCACGGATCTATCTGAGAGTTGATGTTCCAAATGATGGCTGAGTGGGGGCCATTTATGTTGGAGGTCACAACACACAATATATATTATGCACTCCCTGGTTATTTCTATTCTTATTAATTTGTTTTTATTTTCATATTCATATTCATATTCATTTATTGCATAGTCACATTACATTATTATATTAGGTCTTAAGTGTAATTTGCTTTGTTTTATTTCTGTATTTTTTTTATTTTTGTTTGTTTGTTCTTTTGTTACTGATTTTGTACTCGTATATAGTGTTGTGATGTTCAAAATAATAATTTTTTCTTTCTTTCTTTGTAAATGATTCAAATGAAGCGTTTAACTGTTCCGCATCTTTGCACTGATCTAAATGTTCCAATCTTTTGAAACATACGACTTGCTAGGTCTAGAAGAGATATGCGTATTCCAACGAGTACCTACAGGCCCAATGGCCAAAGACTCCACTGGTGTTGGAAGTGGTCCGTTTGCTCGTCTGCCGTCATAAAAAAAATAGAAATACTTTTTTTCTCACCCATAACGGAGGATACACAACACAGCCGGCAACCTTCCACCGAAAGGGCTACCATTGAAATCGTGTATAATTATATTGCATATATTATATTAATTGCCAAAGAAATCGATTATTCCAATTCGCTAGGCTCGGCTAGAAGCGTTCAAATCGATGTATATGAAATGTTGGGGGAGTCATGCGAGAGGGGAATTTATGATGGGAGATTCCGTAGGTTTTATTTTCAGCCAAAACATCCCCGTTTTCTGTATTGAGATTTTCTTATGTCTAAGGCAGACGACCAGAGTGATGACTTGATGGTACCTACATTCAGCTTCAAAAATATCTTAGCGTTCATAAACTAACATAAATATCTGAGGATTTGACAAGAGTCACTTTTAGTACAACGTCGGGGCGTCTGTGACATCCCGACACATGCTACATGTTAATTAATTTTATGTTAATGTTATATCTACCTACTGGATTTGATTTATGTCTAGTTTGTATGTAACCGTGTATTTTTCGCTGAATAAAATATTTACTTAGGTACTTACTTACTTAAGTACATCTTAAGGTGTACTTTAATTTATTGTTATATATGTTCTCGAACACCATATGAAATGCACCTTGGCGTAAACTGACATACAATTACTGTTGTTTTTGTAAAATGCTTAGATATTTTTGATAGGTTTACACGCTAAGATGTTTTTGAAGCTGACTGTAGGTACTTAAGTTTGTAAGTTCAAAAAATAAATTAACTTTGAATTCTCTATTATCCATATTCATATTCTTTATTGTTCCATGTTGTTAGATAGGCATTACTTTCTTATTTTATGCCCCAGATGTTTTAGTAGGAGAGCCACTCATCGGCATGAATCTATCAATCGGAATACCACGGCCTCACAGAAAATCAGCATGAAGCAGCACCAGTGCACTATTTGACCGAATGAGTAAGGGTACCGGAAGTCCAATCCGGGGGGAGGCGAAATGGTTGGCAGCTTGTTTGTGACTCCGTGGTGTTGCAATCGCTTACCATAATGCGAAGCGTCTGCTCGTCTGCCACCTAATACCTATCACAAAAAAAAAGTAGGGAAGAGCATCCCTTACGCATAGTTAAATAAATATTTCACAATATCACATACATTGATCTGACTCCGAGATAGGTAGCTCAAGCACCTGTGTTACGGATATCAGAATCAACAGTGGGATTACAATAATACTTTTCTTTTGTAAATACATACTTATAATACATAGCAAACGCCCAGACCAATACAAACAAACATGGTCATGCACACAAATGTTTGTACTGTGCGGGGATCGAACCCGCAACCCTTGTCTCAGAGGCAGCGTTCACTACCACTGTTCCAATTGGGTCGTCATAGTTACGTAAAAACAAACGGTTTTTCGCTTCAGCTACGGAACCCCAACTGTCATAGTATTCCTAGAATCATTGTAATGTTGTAGGTATTGTTTATTTGTATTGATTTCTGTCGTTGACGTAGAAAATGATCTCGATGGCTTGTAATCGAAACAATGATGCTCAAAATTACCTATTTAGCAATACGTAGGTATGATATTGCGTAACCTACCTAACTTTATGTACTTTACAATATACGTTGGTACATTCAATAATAACATATTGATGTAGGTAAGAATGTAGAAACTACACGGTAGGTTAATAAAAACCATGTGCTAAATTATTATAATAATTTCCTCAACTGATAAATATAACCAAATTACTTATAAAGATATCTTAATTATTTTTGCGAATAAGACATTTATATTTGTAATTGGAGATTTATTTATTTAATCACTTACATGTCAGTTAACAGAATAGGTAAATTCCAACAAACCAACAAGTCATCATACATAATTACATATAGCACATAATAATTCACAATAATTAATGGAAGTGATGACCCCATCGCCCGCTGGTGAGAGTTGGTGCTCTTGCTTAAGAGTAACAACTCTCATCAGTGCAGTCAGTCTCCCCAGGGCAGCGTTGTGGCGCGCTGAATGGGAAGTGACGTCCCTTGGGTTCCCATATTCCCGAGAGTCGATCAGGCTCCTGTCCCCGGCTTGCGTTTATTGGCCGGCTGTGGTGGACCCCATCATGGGCCGCAGGACTCTCAACTCTAGCTTTCCTTCACCAGCCGGCCAGAGTGGGATGTCAGAGATATAATGCTCGCAGGGTGGAAGTGAAAGATGCATAAGTCGCGAGTTGTTACAGTGTCTGTAACCACAGACACTGGGTAGAAAGCGGTACACCTCTCGGCACCCTGAGCTGCTCACACCAATGTTGCCCGCCTTGCTCTATCTGATAACTAACTTTTGCTTGGCTTTCTGGTAGCTTATTATAGGGGGCTCATCTAGTGAGTGGCGAGTCACCACCTGCCCATTTTTTTGTGACTTTTATATTGATGATAATTTAACTTTCAATCCAATATTAAAACTAGGTCACGAATGTCATAAACTCTATCTATACAGGCGTCAAATAATTTATAATTTACTGGCACTAATCTTTACTAGGCTGCGTCTGCGAGTGCAACTGATAACCTTGCATTTTGTCCCGTTAAAAGGCAAAAGATTACTCACACTCCAGTCAGCAACAGCGTCCACATCAGCTTGGAGAGCGGCTGCATCTGCATTGTCTACTTCTTTTGATAATACATTTCACTTTAGCCCCTCTACTCGTTTCAGTACAGGAGCCTAATTCTCAGGGTAGTGACATTTATTTTCATACGACATATATCACTAAAACATGGTTTTTTTGTATGGTTTTCAGTTCATTCATCCGCCATGTTTCCAAAATATCACAAGCCCGAGAATTGGGCTCCAGGTTTCGTCACGATGTTTTCAATATCAATATTTTCGAGTGGACCAGGGTCCACTGAAAACCAGTGTTAGCGGTTCCTAATTTATTCGCTAACACATGCTGACGAGAGGACGTTTTAAATTTGCTGCCTCAAAAGTGTGGAATGACCTGCCACCACCCTCTCGAGAGCCTATGCATCTTAGTTTCAAACGCAAGGTTCGAGATCATTTAATTGAGTTTTAGAAGGGAAAGCAAAAAGTAGGTCTAATAGGAAACATTACAAAACTTCTCCCGAAGTAGACTAAGACTCACGGTTAGACTCATAAACATAAACATTACACTGTACATAAACACTTTAACAAGCACTGTTGTACACACACCACTCACGAACATAATAGTACATAAAAAGAGTTATATCACAACACATCTAAATACATACATACTAAATACTTATTAATCTACTATTTACACGTGTTTCTTCTCTATAATCCTTCGTTCAATGTTCGACCTACCGCACCTACGGGCCAGGCTGAAAACCAGCGTTGGGAATTTGTGCCTAGCAAATGCTGAGACTGGACCCATTGTTAAACATTAGGTACATTAAGCTAGCTATTAGGTACTAATGTATTTCATAAGTTTAATTTTTGTTTAACTTGTAACTGTGTAACTCTAATTTGACAATAAAGCTTATTATTATTATTATTTTTATTAACTTAAGAGAGTCTATGTTTTCACCAGGAGGGTCCTAAAAAGGATTACCACTTGGCAGCTTGGGCCCGAAAACTCTATTTTGACCACCTTGTGAATTGGAACGTTATGGACTGTGGTTATGATATAACCACGTCCAGTAGGGTAAGCAGGGGGAATAGCGCTCAGTGGGTAACAGCGCCCACCTCTGTAGCTCTGTCAAAACAGTACATAGCAACACACCACGTTGTGTGGAAGGCGAGGGGAAGGGTCCTCGAACCTACAACGATGCGATCGGACAGTCAGCCCGCGTCATGCGACGGTGAGGTGCGTTTCTTTTTTTGCGCCCGCACTGATCTAATATTTCGTCTCATGATTTTTGTCGCTAAGTCTAAAAGGCTGATCTTCAGTACTAATATGCTAATTTGTGATTGTAGACTTGACCTCGTTAATATTTTGTTTAATTATAATGTCTCTTGTTTGATATTTTCCAAGAAACATATTTGGGCGTCATTAGCCCGGACCTCGAGCGGCATTACCCGATGTCAGGGGCAATGCCGCTCAAACATGATTTTTTTTAAATGTCTTTATTACTATTAATGGGTCTAAGATATAAGCTTCTGTAGTTAAATTGTTGACTAATAGATAATTAAAGAATTTATTACGTTTCATAATTTTCATTTAAATAATTAATTTAAAAAATACACATGTTTTTCCTTAAGTGAACGCCATTCCCCCTCCTTACCCTACCTAATTATTTAATACGAAATCAGGTCATGTATAGTTACGGTCGGCTGCAAAGAAATGTAAGCATTTTAGTACCTTGTCATAATAGCTATCAATGATTTTCTTATACAGTATGTAGGTACCTATTAGTATTGTGACAAGGTTCCTAAAATGTACCTATACATTTTTTTGCAGCTGACTGTAGGTAGGTACCTCCTATAAGCTTAGATTAAATCAATTTTGATTTAATATAAGCCTATAAGATGTTATTTTATCGACCGGCGTGAAGCAGCAGTGTGCTGTATTTCGATGCGTGATAGAAGGTACCGGAGTCTCAATCCGGGGGAAAGGGGTTTAATGGTTGGCAGCGCACTTGTGACTTCACTGGTGTCGCGGGTGTCCATGGGCGGCGGCAATCGCTTACCGTCAGGTGATCCGTCTGCTCGTAAAGACTATTATTACCACTGCTAGTACTAACGCCCTGTTGGTCTAGTGGTTTAAGTATCAGGACCGTGATCTCGATTCCCGGGTCGAGCTAAAAGTATTATTCGAATTTTCCGAACATAGCTCGGGTTTGTGATCACCAATCCGCATTTGGCAATCGTGGTGATTAAGCCTAATCCCATCAAAGTAGCGATAACTTGATTTTTATGATGGAGGTCTTTGACCTGCAGTGGGACATTTAATAGGCTGATACTTTTTTTCTTTTTTACGGTAGCTATGTAATTAATTTAGTAGGTATATCACCATTAAAGCACGAGATTTTCCTAATTTTTTCCTTAATACGTAAATCAATATTAGGTATAGCTAATTATACAAAAGAATTGTAAAATAGCTAAATATAGCGCTTAAAGATGATTAAATTAGTCGCAGTGAGATGCACGTGTAATATAACTAGGTATGTTGTAAGCTGACTTTTTATTGCATGATCGGGACCGAAAATATCTGTCGCAGCCTTTTGGTTAAATTAGCCATCCAAGTAAGTGGACGCCTTGGGCGTTCGTTAACGTCAAGCATCTGTCAGTCATATCAGGCATCTGTCAGTCATATCAGGCATCTGTCAGTCGCATCTGTCAGTCATGACAGTCATGAATGACTGGAACAGAAACGAGATAGGACCAGTATACCATCAAGAGATGGTCTACTCTGCAGAAGGTTTTCGACGGTTGCGTGCGTTTGCACACAAAAGGCTTAACATCAGGAAGGAGATTGATTGATGTGGAACTGCTCGAGCGCGAGTCGCTTGTGTTGTGGTGTTTCACGCCCCATTTGGGGAGAAGTGACATTGAGATGGGACACAGACACAGACTTTGGAGGGAGTGAAGAAACGCACCGGGGAAAGAGCCCTTAGCAAGTACCTGGTGAGCGTCTCCCAAGATTCGGTCCGTATGCCGAGACGGTAGGAAGGACCATGGGCTGGTGGAGGGATCTGTCAGTCATATCAGGCATCTGTCAGTCATATCAGGCATCTGTCAGTCATATCAGGCATCTGTCAGTCATATCAGGCATCTGTCAGTCATATCAGGCATCTGTCAGTACTTTACCAGTTAATTACTCACTTGGTAACAATAGGATCAGTGAAGCTATCACATCGTTTACCATCAGGTGATCCGTCAGTTCATTTGTTAGTTATCACAAAATAATAATAAGCTTTAGGTATTCCTGGATATACATGAACTATGTCAATAAATACTCACATAATACCTATTTATCATAATCATTAAAATCTTGGAGTGACGAAGCTATCCTCAGCTTCGGGAAAAAAAACAAACAGATTAAAAAACAACTTTATTAATCATCATCACCCCCGCCCTCATCATCATCATCATCGTCATCATCACTCTCCGCTTGTCTCTTGAGCTTGGCCTCCAGCTCTTTGGCCGGATTGAAGACGCCTCCAGTCTGGGTGTTGCAGATGAAGCATCGGGTGGTTTTCTTGTAATTTTCTAGTGCACATTTCTCACAAAAGTAGTGCTTGCATCTGCAAAGAAAGATAAATATATTAGACAATAGCAAATACATGGCGCATGTATTTCCTCCTTCCTACAATATGGATTCCTTCAAACGAAGCGTGAAGAAGCATCTCGCGGGCCAGTATGGCGGTGCCAACGGAGGTTATGCCTTGACATCGCTTCGGTTGTAATTGCAACTTGGGCTCTTCTCTAGCTTATATAATGAGACTCTATAAAAAAATACATCGACCTAATAAATAAAAGAAAGTAGCTGAAGCGCTTTTTAAGTAGGTATGACAGACTAGCAGATGGATCACCTGATGGTAAGTAATTGCCACCGCCCATAGAAACCCGCAACACCAGCAAACTTTTATATGCCAGCCATTTCAGGCCACTGTAAGTCATATCAGTCTCCTGCCAGTCTGTCAGTTATTTCTAGCATCTGTCAGTCATGTCAGGCATCTGTCAGTCATGTCAGGTATCTACCAGCAATCTGTCAGTCATAATGTGGGGGGATTAAATGTGGGGGAGCCACGCTTAGGCATGAATGGGCCGGCTCGACCGGAGTGATGCCACTGCCTCACAGAAGACCGGCGTGAAGCAGCGCTTGCGCTGTGTTTCGCCGTGTGAGGTTCCCGGAGGCCCAATGGGGTGGAAGGAGAAAAGGTTGGCAGCGCACTTGTAACTCCGCTGGTGTTGCGGGTGTTCACGGGCGGCGGAATTGCTTACCATCAGGTAATCCGTCTGCTCGTCTGCCACCTCTCATATAAAAAAAATGCCAGTAATACGTCAGTCATCTGTCACTCATGTATAGAATCTGTCACACTTGCCAGTCATAATATATGGAATCTGTCAGCCACTTAATAATCATGTATGGAACTTTTCAGGGGTCCGTCAGTCATACCAGGAATCTACCAGTCATGCATAAAGGCAGCGTCAGTCATGTTAGGCATCTATCAGTCACACGTCGGGCACCTGTCAAGTCACCACTTGTGTCCTTTGCCAACGCAAGCGATCCCAGTCACCACTAGTGTCATTTGCCTACAAGCATAATTTATCACCGCTAACGATCCCTTCGGGATCCTTGCGTGTTTCCACTAGTGTCCCTTGATTGCTAAGTGTAATTTGCCTCAAGTAACATTTGCCACCACTAGTGATCCTAGTCATCACTAGTGCCATTTGATCCCAAAGTGTCATTAGTCTCCAAGCATTAGTCAATCATGCATGTAAGGCACCGTCAGTCACACCAATCATCGGTCAGTCATGCGTGTCAGGTGTCTGTCAGTCACGTATGTCAGGCATCGTCAGTCATCCGTCCTGACATGTTAGGCATCTGTCAGTCACGTTAGTCCTTTACCAGTTAACCACTCACTTATCTTTATCTTTATCTTATCTGTGAAGCTCCCTCTGCAGATGAAGCAGCGGAAAGGCAGCTCGTCGTCGCTGTGCACTTCGAAGTCCGTCCCCCCCCGTCCCCCCCTCTCGCTGCCAGCCGTGCTTGTAGTCGCTTCATGTCAGTTATGTGCAGGCAGTTATCAGCAAGGTAAGTCAGTCATCTGTTTTGTCATGTCAGGCCACTATTAGTGTCATTTGCCTCCAAGTATCTTTTGGTACCGCTAGTGATCCCAAAATGTCATTTGCCTCTAAGTGTTATTTGTTACCGCTAGCGATCCCAGTCCCACGCTGCGTGTTTCTTCTACTGTCACTTGATTTCAAAGTGTCATTTAGACACAAGCATTTGTCAGTCAGTCAGTCGTCAGGCATCTGTCAATGATGTCAGGCATCTGTCAGTCACGTCGTTTCTCTTGCAGTTGCATCTTTTCTCTGTCGGATTTATCACTCA
Source organism: Marasmia exigua (assembly GCA_019059595.1). NCBI lineage: Eukaryota > Metazoa > Arthropoda > Insecta > Lepidoptera > Crambidae > Marasmia > Marasmia exigua. The sequence goes on along the minus strand of JADPWL010003210.1, from coordinate 20,425 downwards.
CTTGGTGACCACAGGGTCTGTGAAGCTCGCTCTGCAGATGAAGCAGCGGAAAGGCAGCTCGTCGTCGCTGTGTACCTCGTAGTCGGAGTCCCCCCCTCCCGCCGCCGCCTCCAGTTCCTCCCTCTCTAGCTGCCAGCCGTGCTTGTAGTCACTTCTATCGTGGAGGAATTTGCAGGAGTCTGGAAGTGGAAGTGACATAGTAATAGAAATAAGCACAGACTTGCCGTTCAAAATATCAGGCTCCATAAGGTACCGACCTTATGGAGCCTGATATTTTGAACGGCATGTTACTGACCTGATATTTTGAAAGGCAACGGGTAGCCCTAACTAGCGACACCATTCGTTTTTATTTGTTAGCTACTAAACCGGATCTATTTTAAACAATTTTGGAGTTACAACTTCTCGGCAAACATTTATACTATTTATTAATTAACCATGCACAAATGTTGGGTCCGTTTTTGTACGCAAAAAATTGGTTCACGCCAAAAGGGAGAAGTTGTAACCCAGACTTTGTTTAAAATAGATCCGGTTTAGTAGCTAAAAATTAAATCTTCGCTAGTGTGCCCTACCCGTCACCTTTAACCCCCGACGCAAAAACGACGGGGTGTTATAAGTTTGACGTGTCTGTATGTGTGTATGACTATGGCATCGTAGCTCCCGAACGAATGAACCGATTTTGATTTTGGTTTTTTTTGTTTGAAAGATTAATAAAAGGGGAGTGTTCTTAGCCATGTTGGATAAAAATCGATCCAAGATGGCCGCCGTCACAAAGATATGGATGGTTTTAACACAACTCCCACAATATGGGTATAATATAAAAAGGCTTGAGTAACAGAATATATTTATTGGGACAAATTTCAAATCCAAGATGGCCGCTGTCGGGGGTTTTTTTTATTTTGATAATTTTAGTGTCAATTTTATATAAAAAGCGATATTATATCGCAAGGTCGAAAAAACTGGTGAATGATCTTTTGTGTAAGTTTGATTGGCGCGATCTATAGAGTCATCATCACCATCATCATCATCAGCCCATTTAAGTCCCCACTGCTGGGGCACGGGCCTCCCTCAATCACATGAGGGGTAATTGCCATACTCACCACGCTTGGCAGACGGGTTGGCGAGGGTTTTGATATAAATGCAGAGTTTTCCTTCTCTGGGTGCTGATGATCATGCCAGCAGCTTTACCTTAGTCGCCTTATACGACACCTCGGTAAGAGTGAGGGTGGCCTATTCTACTCTGCCGGGACCACACGGCGTATATCTATAGAGTATGATCTATAGAGTATTTCATAGTAAGTTACACGTACCTCCAAAACCACAGAACCCAGTCTCTTTGTAGTCCTTGCAAATATCAGGTTGGTAGTCCCACCTGAAAAAAAAACCTTCATGTTAGTACAGCAATGTTTCAAACATCTAAAAATTGTGGATTTGGGGAATCTGATAATTACAATGAAGCGACTGCTGTCTGACCTTCGCAACCCTTTAACAGGGGAACCAGACCAACTGAATCATGGTTACACGTTTCAGAAACTATTCGAGAAGTGCAGGATTCCTCACGATGGTTTCCTTCAACCACCGAGTAATTAGTTGAAATACGCACATCCAACATAAGTGATACAAAATTCAGAGGTGTGTGCTCGGATTCGGACTTCGATCCCCCGCATGGAAGGCACTTTTTTATCCACTGAGCTACCATCGCATTTTTTACCATTCGCTAAGGAACTTTAAAAGAAATAGACCGTGAGAGAGCCAGGATGCGGCATGAATGGGCAACTTGGAGAGATACCACGGCCTCACAGAAAATCGGCGTGAAGCAGCATTGTGCTGTGTTTCGCTGCATGAGTGAGGGTAGGTCCGGGGGAAGGGGGGTTTAAAGGTAGGCAGCGCACCTGTGACTCAACTGGTGTCGCGGGTGTCTATGGGCGGCGGCAATCGCTTACCATCAGGCGATCCGTCTGCTCGTCTTTTTTTTATAGAAGCACAAGGATATTGGCTCTCCTCAGCCTGGTGGTAAGCAGGAGAAGAGCCCACGTTGCAATTACAACGGAAGCGATGTCAGGCATCATCTCCGTTGGGACTGCCACACTGGCCCGCGAGATGCTTCTTCACGCTTCGTTTGAAGGAATCCATATTTTAGGTAGGACGAAATACACGCGGCGGCAACGAGTTCCATTTCTTGATGGTGCGGCAGAAAAAGGAAGGGCCAAATTTTCGAGTCCATAATGGAATGTTTTCCACTGTGAAGCTGTGACAGCGTTGTAAGGTGCGTGTAATTCTGTGACGGAATAGTCCAGGTGGGATAAGGCAGAAAAGCTCTTCAGAGCATTCACCGTGATATAGAAGGTAAAAGACCACCTATCACATAAAAAACAAAGAAATCTCACCTGACTGTAGCCCTCAAATTGGCGGGGGCTCTGATTGGTCCCTTTCTGACCAATCCTGAGCTGGCGTTGCCTGCAGCTGTGTCTCGCTTCTTATAATATTGTGCATAGTTATTGATACCACGGTATATCTGCGAAACAAAGATAGATACATCATTATCATGGTACTAGTAGCCCGCCCTCACTTCTTTTCGTGACATTAGTTCCACTTTATACCAATAGATGGCGGTAAGTGTAGATAACATCGCGCAAGCGTTTCGTTTTTTCGGATTACCTATAACCGTTGCCGCTGTCTGTAGGTTTTTTTTTATGCTAGAGGCGACAAACGAGCAAGCGAGTAACCTAGTGGAAAGCAATCATTGCCGCCCATAAACATCCGCGAAATCAGAGAGATCGCTAATGCGTTGCCGGCCTTTTTAAAAAGGAGTACGCTCTTCTCTTGAAGGTCCCTAAGTCGTAGCCGTCGGGAAAAACTCCCGCAGGCAAACCGTTCCACAGAACTGAGGTACGTGGTAGGAAGTTCCGCGAGAAACGCACAGTATTAGACCGCCATCCATCGAGATAATAGGGATGGAATGACAATCGCTTGCGTTTGGTTCGATGTAAGAATTCAGCTGCAGGGAGTAAATGAAACAGTTCCTCAGAGCACTCCCCATGATAGATGCGGTATAGAATGCTGAGGGAGGCTATGCCCCGCCACAGTGCTAGAGGATCAAGTCGACTAGAGAGAGTAATTTACCTCTTTATAAATAGAAATAGAAGAAAAATAAACGATACCAGACTAATTGATCGACCGTCGATCGAGTGCAATGATCGATTGTAGAATTGATAAGATTTTTTTATGTTATCGGTGGCAGACAAGCAAACGGATCACTTGATGGCAAACGAATGCCGCCGCCCATTGACACTGGCAACACCAGTCATCGCTTATCGGTGATCCGTCTTCTCGTTTGCCACTTATGACATGAAAAAGAATAAATTAATTTAAGTATTTAATTACCTTATCATCAGCTTGCCCTTGCAACTCTTCGTTGATTTTCTGAGCCTTCTCAAAGATGGCCTGAGCATCGCGGTCTACTTCGGTGTCCAGCTCGTATGTGGCCGTGGCATTCTCTCTTTGTTGTTGCACTGAAAGGGTCGTACGAGATGTGTTCGGCTGAAAATTAAAAAGATGTTTTCCATTTTAATGACCATATTTAAAATTTCTAACGTTATAGATGGCCTTTTCTAATTTTTTTCCCCTTAGGGAACTAAACTTATTCATAATGCTTATTTACACTATTTTACACTAATCAATGAATGCCAAGCTTAGATTCAATCAAAACAGATCCCTTCAATTAGACAACTGAAAATGGACCTATTTGTTTTGACATATGCTTGAGGGAGTCAAACATGCTATGCGTCATGTCAATTGGAGAAAGTAGGATCTACAAAAATAAATCATTTCTAAATCATTTACTTTAATAAGAGTCGATCTGGTCGGTCAGATTGATATTGCAATATAGAGTGTATCTATCCACATTTTGATAGCCCATTTGGTTGCTGGTTCAATCCCCGCACTGTACAAACATTTGTGCGAATGAACATGTCAGTTTTTATTGGTCTCGGTGTTTTCTTTATATTTTATGTATATATTTACAAAAGAAAAGTATTAAATGTAAATAATTGTAATTTCGTTGTTGATTCTGATATCAGTAACACAGGTACTTGAGCCACCTATCTCGGAGTCAGAACAATGTAGGTATGTGATGTTGTGAAATATTTTTTATTTACTTTTTCATCATCATCGCTGCCGGCTTCTTCAGCTTGTGGTTTCCTTATCTTTGGGCCAGATGTTGACTGGATGTTCGGATTGGCTTTCTGAGGACGTCTCGTTGGCTGAACCACTGTCTGCTCATCTGAATCAGAGCTGTTCTTTTCTGTAACATTAACATAACTAATTTTAATATAAAATCTATATTAATAAGAGAAAGTTGTGTTAATTACACTATGTAATGTAATGTAATGTTACACCATTTATAACTCATGAATGGTTTGACCGATTACGCTGAAAATTGGTGAAGAGGTAGCTTAGAAACAGGGGAAGGACATAGCATACTTTTTATCCCTTTCCTGTGGGATAAACATAAAAGAATACTACGCCGGGGGGAATCTATTAATATGAGGAAGAAAGTTGTATTAATTACACTATTTATAATTTAAGAATAAATGGACTATTTTTTCTGAAAATTGGGGGAGAGATAGCTTAGAATCAGGGGACGTCATAGGATACTTTCTATCCCGAAAAAATTACAGGTTCCTGTTGGATGAACAAAAATGAATACTACTCAGTTAATGCCAGGGGAAGAATCTAGAACTTAATCAATTTATTTTTAATTTAGGTCAACAGAGCGATAAAGACATACACGAAAAAATCTCATAAATTTATTAACACTAGAATAAAATACTGCTAGGACATAGTTGATATTTCTTATAGCAATCTTTCACAATTTATTTTTAAGTAAATAACACATAGGACATAACATAATATATGGCTTTGTTGGAAGTAGTCAGTCCGAAGGACTCCTAAGCAAAAAGGGAAATGTACGACTGCCGGCTAATTTTAAATAAGTTTAACACAAAACATTGTTGCTAAACAACAATACTTATAACCTACAAATACACAACACTTTTCAAAAGTTTACACTGAATTGGGCAACTACATTTAATTAGATATATTTTTTTACCTTCAGAGCTTGAAGCTTTACGTTTTCTGCCACCTCTGTTTCTGATATTACGCTTTTTAAACGTTGTGGGAACTTCTACTTCGACATCAGACATTTTGAACTGATTTTGCATATGTAATTTCTACGAAATGTAATTTCTAAGCACAATATTTGCTAGTTTAGTAATCCAATTTATTATAACTACACTTAAATACCAATTAATATAGTAAAATTAAAATAAATCGTAACTCATTTAGCGAGTCGCATCGTAATCAACAATACACAATAATTTTGTTTCATTTCATTATATTATATTACTTTTTTGTTTGAAACTCTTCTCATTAACTTGAAATTTTAAATGAAAACTAAAACAAAATGCCACATTGTTAAGATTTATACTATTTTGGAATGGAACACTCCTTCAATGGCGTTTTGACGTATGACATTTTTGACAATAGTGTTCCTTTTTACGCAGCATACATTTAATGTCGCAATTTTATTATCAAGCGCGGGTTTTACAAAAGCTTTAAACAACAGCTCCCAGATACGTCAAATTACCTTTAATCAGTGACACATATTTTAATAGAGATGAAGACTATTAACAACTTTGTTAATGAACATTTATGAATGGGAAGTCGGTTAAAAATTATTCATGTGGCAGTCAGTCCATAAAAAAATAGTTAGTCAAAGATATGGTCAAAGAAAATTATACACCAAGCTGTAGGATGAGTAATGGATGAATTACTATTAGAAATATTGAGCTCTTTATTCTGTATCGCTATTCAATGAAAACAAGGCAGTACGAAGTAGGTACAGTCAGCTTCAAAAATATCTTAACGTTCAAACTAACCAAAAATATCTGAGCATTTGACATTTAGCCAACTGTATCCATTATTCATTTGTTGTTCGATAACCAATGACAACAAATTAAAGTAAGTTAAGGTGACGGGTAAGGCACACTAGCGACGCCAATTGATTTAAATTGGTTGCAACTAAACCGGATATCTTTTTAAAAATATCGAAGCTGCAGCCTCTCGGAAAACACTTATACTATATTTATTTAATACTTATACTTAACTATTGGTCTGCTTTTGTTCTCAAAATTTGAATTACCACCAAAAACTGCCATTTTTGGCGTTAATCCAAATTAGTGCACAATTAAATAAATGGTATGAATGTTTGCTTAAAGACTCCCGTGTTTAAAATAGATCCGGTTTAGCAGCTAACAATTTAAATCGATTGGTGTCGCTAGTTAGGGCTACCCGTTGCCTTAAGGTATTGTGCTAAAAGGGACTTTTGTCAAATGCTCAGCTATTTATGCTAGGTTTGAACGCTAAGATAATTTTGAAGCTGACTGCACCAGCCTATAATAAGTACCTAGGTACGTATTACCTAAGTCTGAAGTAGGACATCCGCATTTTTATGTTACATCTATCCTTAAGCTGTCTTCCGTAGGAAAACCTCGAGAGTCATTTCCATAAATTAATATAATGTAGGTATAAACCATCTATTACAGATACCACCTAGTTATTTAAAAAAAAGAGCTTATTCCTTCCTTAAGGCCCTAAATTCGTGAAACTAGCACCGCCAATAGATTTATATCGACTGTGGCGATTAAGAGAAATGTCATGGCTCATTTCGCATCAAGCACTTACAAATTTCATCGGCTTAGTAACGCGTTCAGTGATCTAATTCGTAGAACAGCCACCCGGATTGTAGGTTCGAGTTTCACCTGAACACGAGATGAAATTATTAAGTGTGTTATTTACTTAAGAATAAATTGCAAATGATTGCTATAAAAATATCAATTATGAGAGAAATAGTAGGTAAAATTGTAAATTTTAAAAAACCCTCGACGGCGGCAATCTAAGAACACTCCCCCCTTATTCATCTTTCAAACAATAAAAAAACAAAATCACAATCCGTTCATTTGTTCGGGAGCTACGATGCCTTAGACAGACACACAGACACACACACACACACACACACACAGACACAGACACGTCAAACTTATAACACCCCGTCGTTTTTGCGTCGGGGGTTAATTTTCTAATACGTAAGTACTTCTTTAAATACTTAAAGAACAGAATGGTAAATTTTTTGAGAAGCATACCGAAATTTTTTATATCGAAACGTGTGAATTTATTGAAAAGTGTTTGTACACGACCTTCATTTATCTATTTACTGTTGTCGAGTACAGACTCCTTCACCTTTATTACAAATCGCGATCTAAAGTTATTACCGTACTAAAGCTCTGTTCCAACACGCAATGTTAACTAGTTCGCGATTTGTAATAAAGGAGCTTGGGTCTAGTTTAGTTTTTTATAATGTTTTTACTTATCTTGACAGGAGTCGTCATTTCTCTTTTCTTCTTGTCTTGTTGTAAAATTTTGCTTCGAAAATGTGCTAATTTGATTTGTATTTTTTATTTATTTATTTTAATATATTCTTTCACTATTTATATGCGCTTTTTCTTTCGTCTGCCTCAACTGTATTGATTGGTGGAATAAAGTTGCCATCCCTGGGGGGCATTTCTCGGACACTCGACATTAAAGTCGAAGATATAGATTTCATACATTCATCCACCTCTATCTAGACTTGTGCATGTCGAGTGCACGAGAATAGGCTAATAGACCACGCTTCGGCATGAATGGGCCCTCTCGACTGGAGTGATACTATGGCCTCACAGAAAACCGGCACTGTGCTGTGTTTCGCTGCGTCATTGAGGGTGCCGGAAGCCCAATCCCGGGGAATGGGGGTGTAAAGGTTGGCAGTGCACTTGTGACTATTCTGGGGTCGCGGTTGTTCATCGTCATCATCATCAGCAACCCACACTCGTCCACTGCTGGACATAGGTCTCCCCTAATGCACGCCACTGCTCCCGATTTTCGGCCACTCTCATCCAGCCCACACCAGCCAGCCTTCGAATGTCATCATCCCATCTTGTCGCAGGGCGTCCTACACTACACTTACCGAGTCGCGGTCTCCACTCAAGGACTTTACGGCTCCAACGGCTGTCAGTTCTGCGGCTAATATGACCAGCCCACTGCCACTTCAGTTTGCTAATTCGGTGGGCTATATCGGTGACTCTGGTTCTCCGTCGGATTACATCATTTCTGATGCGGTCCTTCAGGGATACTCCGGGTGTTCATAGGTGGCGCCAATACCTTACCATCTGGTGATCGGTCTGCTCGTCTGCCGCCTATGACATAAAAAAAAGGCCAGCTGAGCCTCCATGCTGTTTCCCCGTATAATCTGAGTTGATAAATGAGTTTACCTTATCAAAGAAGTACTTAACGTAAGCGCTTACAAAACAATATGTATAGTCAGCATCAAAATTATCGTCATGTTCAAACCTAGGTATCAAAAATATCACAGAAAACCAGCGTGAAGCAGTGTCTTGTCTAGCGTCTATGCTGTGTTGTGCTGCGTGAGTTTTGGCAGCGCATTTGTGACTCCACTGGTGTTGCGGCAATCGCTTTCCATCAGGTGATCCGTATGCTCGTCTGCCGCCTATTTAAGATTAAGAAAGGATTTTCGATTTATCGGTTTATTTTTTACAAGCTTTCAATGTCATCTCTAGCACGAATTAAGTTTTTAGTAGCAACATTTTTTTAAATCTTCCTTGAAAAATCACAAATCCTTTTTTATTTTAAAAGTCTTGAAGATTTTTCATTTAGTGTCCTTATTTCATTACAATCAATAAAAATTGGCGGCACAAGCGGACCATAAAACCGGCACGACATTGAGATCTTCCTCAAAGGCCGGCATCATCATCATTTTCAACTCTTCTGGTGTGGCTAATATCTTGGGATGGGTGGCGGTGATCACTCACAATTTTGCCTCCCTTTATCATGAAAAATAATTGCTCAGATATTTTTGGTAGGTTTGAACGCTAATATTTCCAAGCTGACTGTACATAAGTACTTACGCATGAAGAATGTTTTCTAGGCAGGTGGTCCGTTAGCAATAAGGAAAAAAGATTATAGATTTTTTATTATGTAATAGGTGGCAGACGAGCAGACGGATCACCTGATGGTAAGCGATTGCCGCCGCCTATGGAGGCGGCGATACCAATGGAGGCACAAGCGCGCTGCCAATCTTTAAACCACCGTTTCCCTCGGATTGAGCCTCCGGTACCCTCACTCACGCAGCGACACACAGCACAGTGCTGCTTCACGCCGGTTTTCTGTGAGGCCGTAGTATCATTCCGGTCGAGCCGGCCCATTCATGCTGAATCGTGGCTCTCCCAAAATCTTGGCGTAGGTACTAATTGTGCGGATAAAGAATAGTAAACGAGGCAGTCAAACCCTAGTAAACGAGGCAGTCAAACCCTAGTAAACGAGGCAGTCAAACCCTAGTAAACGAGGCAGTCAAACCCTAGTAAACGAGGCAGTCAAACCCTAGTCAACGAGGCAGTCAAACCCTAGTAAACGAGGCAGTCAAACCCTAGTAAACGAGGCAGTCAAACCCTAGTAAACGAGGCAGTCAAACCCTAGTAAACGAGGCAGTCAAACCCTAGTCAACGAGGCAGTCAAACCCTAGTCAACGAGGCAGTCAAACCCTAGTAAACGAGGCAGTCAAACCCTAGTAAACGAGGCAGTCAAACCCTAGTAAACGAGGCAGTCAAACCCTAGTAAACGAGGCAGTCAAACCCTAGTCAACGAGGCAGTCAAACCCTAGTAAACGAGGCAGTCAAACCCTAGTAAACGAGGCAGTCAAACCCTAGTAAACGAGGCAGTCAAACCCTAGTAAACGAGGCAGTCAAACCCTAGTCAACGAGGCAGTCAAACCCTAGTAAACGAGGCAGTCAAACCCTAGTAAACGAGGCAGTCAAACCCTAGTAAACAAGGCAGTCAAACCCTAGTCAACGAGGCAGTCAAACCCTAGTCAACGAGGCAGTCAAACCCTAGTAAACGAGGCAGTCAATCCCTAGTAAACGGCTTGTACTGTACAAATCCCAAGTACGGCCCCACGTGGAATACTGCTCCCATATTTGGGCAGGAGCCCATAAATATCAGCTAGACCTTTTGATGCCTTGCAGAGACGAGCCGTCCGGGTTGTTGGGGGTCCCGATTTCAACTAAAGAAATAAATATTTTAACCATGGCTTCCCAATTTATTAACCCCCGACGCAAAAACGACGGGGTGTTATAAGTGTGACGTGTCTGTGTGTGTGTGTCTGTGTGTGTGTGTGTGTGTGTGTGTGTGTGTGTGTGTGTGTGTGTGTGTGTGTGTGTGTGTGTGTGTGTGTGTGTGTTGTGTGTTGGTGTTGTGTGTGTGTGTGTGTGTGTGTGTGTGTGTGTGTGTGTGTGTGTGTGTGTGTGTGTGTGTGTGTGTGTGTGTGTGTGTGTGTGTGTCTGTCTATGGCATCGTAGCTCCTGAACCGATTTTTATTTTGTTTTTTTTTTGTTTGAAAGATGAATAAAGAGGGGGTGTTCTTAGCTATGTCGCATAAAAATCGATCCAAGATGGCCGCCGTCCCGAAGATATGTATAATATGTTTTAACACAACTCCCACAATGTAAGTATCATATAAAAGGGTTTGAGTAGCAGAATATATTTTCCTCGACTGCATTATGTATGTACGTAAGAACTTGTACACTTTTCCAAAAAACTCCGATAGTCATAGTCTTAACACCAGAAATAAACATAGGCTTGCCGTCCCGGTCCTCAGACTTCATAAAATCGGTAATTCGTTTGTTGGCTTAAGTATTAAGATATTCAATAAGGTACCACAAAATGTCATTAACCTATTACTGGATAAGTTTAAGTCTCGTATCAAAACCTGCCTAATGAAGAAAGGTTACTATAGTGTACAAGACTATTTAAATGATAAGTATTCTTGGTCATGTTAATTGATTAACCTTTTAAGTTGTTATTCATAGTAGTCGATTAAATTTCATAATTGTATTTTTTTTTCTCTTTTCAATTGAAACTCTGTGACATCATCAATATTAGAAAAGAATAACTACTAGGTTTCCTGCTGGTGTCTTCTCAGTAGAAATCGACATTTCGAACCAGCGGTAGATATTATGTGCCTATTTTGACATTCATAAGTGTTCTGTGTGGACCTAAATTGAATAAATAATTTTTTATCTTTTTTTTTATCTTTATCACCGACAAATTAGAGTCGTTGGAGCCGCGAAGAGACTTTGGCTCTCTTTGCCTCTTCTATAGGCACTTGGTAAACTCACATATACTATGGTACCAACCCCTTCATTTTACGCTTAAGTTTCAGGCTATTATAAGTACCTTGAAATTAATTGATTAACCGCGTTTTGTTCGTTAATCATGTAGTTATAAATTTATATGTATTTATTTTATTCTCTTTTTCATTGGTGAAACTCGTGACATCATCATATGATTCTATACTAGGTTTATTTTCCTTTCAGTAAGAAATCGGTATGCATTTCGCCAGCGGTAGATATTATGTAGCCGTATTTTGACCTATAAAGTTCGATAACCGTTTGAATAAAAAATTTTTTATCTTTTTGAACATTACTTTATTACCGACAATGAGAGCGTTGAGCGCGAAGCTTGGCCTTTGTCTTCATATGGTTTTCATACCATTCAGTTAAAACCCATAGTGCAAACATTTCCACACACAAGTCTTTCTAGCGTCTCAAATGTCAATTTCGCAAAATGTTCAATAACTTAATTGTAGATGTCTTTACCGCCCCGTTGGTCTTAGTGGTTTAATAGTCAATAAATAGTCAATTACGTTTATTGCATTCATGAATGAAGTTAAGGTGTCACAATTATATTCCTGTACATCATGTTACCCTTTTGGGCATAGCCTATGAACGTGAAATGGATTAATGATATTAATTTTAATGTTAATGCATTTATTTATTTTTAATTGTATTTATTTATTTATTTTATTTATTTTTAAGGTGACGGGTTGGGCACACTAACGACGCTAATCGGTTTTAATTTTTAGCTACTAAACCGGATCTATTTCAAACAATTTAGTGATCATTACAGTTGAGGTTCCATGTTCGACCCGGGAAGCGCAGCCGTCGCTTTAAGGCGACGGGTAGCCCTATTTTATTATTATTTGTTAGAAATGGGGTGAGCCCTGCGTCTCATAGCCACTGCGACTAGTAGATGATCTATTGTGGCAGCCCCGTAACCTATTACAGCACCTCATGTAGCTCCAGTTCCAGGATAAACCCGAAAATGGAGCTGATGGGGGAGCTTTTGATCTCGTCTGCTGAGATCATGTGTGCTCCTAGGTGCCGGCTTCTGCAGCGGTGCAGCGCTATGCACTCGCCGAGGACGTGGATAATCGTTTCTTCGTCCTCGCGACAAAACCTGCAGATTTTGGTATCTGGTAGCCCTAACTAGCGACACCATTCGTTTTTAATTGTTAGCTACTAAACCGGATCTATTTTAAACAATTTCGGGGTTACAACCTCTCGGCAAACACTTATACTATTTATTAAATAACCATGCACAAATGTTGGGTCCGTTTTTGCGAAAAAATTATTCACGCTAAAAGTTTTTGGCGTGAATCAGTAATTTTTTATTCTAGACCTGTCGCCATAACTAGAATAATCTAGGTATGTAACAGCATAGATTAATCTTAGTCCATCGTAACAGTATGAATAAGTATATAGATAACCAAATATATAGATAGGTAAAGAATTATAAGATTATTCTAATAAATTAGATAAAGTCATAATATGATTGTGTTTCTAATTTATAGGAAACAACAATAACCGATAAGTTTCGTTCTCTTAATTTTGAAAAACAACTAAGGCCGTGTGGTCCCCGGCAGAGTAGAATAGGCCACCCTCACTCTTACCGAGGTGTCGTAAAAGGCGACTAAGGTAAAGCTGCTGGCAAGATCATCAGCACCCAGAGAAGGAAAACTCTGCATTTATATCTAAACCCTCGCCAACCCGTCTGCCAAACGTGGTGAGTATGGCAATTACCCCTCATGTGATTGAGGGAGGCCCGTGCCCCAACAGTGGGGACTTAAATGGGCTGATGATGATGATGATGAACTATGGCTACGCTGCGTGAGTGAGGGTACCGGAGACCCAATCCGGAAAAAAGGTGGGTTAGAGATCGTAGCCTCGAAATTGTTGAAAAGATATCCGGTTTAGTTGCTAACAATTAAAATCGATTGGTGTCGCTAGTGGCCTTAATTTAGGTACAGGTTAGCAAAATTTTTTTAAGAAAATCTTTTTTTTATATGTCATGTGGCAGTCCAGACGAGCAGACGTATCACCTCATGGTAAGCCATTACCGCCGCCGGTTTTCTGTGAGGCCGTGGCATCACTCCGGTCGAGCCAGCCCATTCATTCCGAAGCGTGGCTCTCCCGCGGTCAAAAATCTTTGTACTTTTGATCAATGGTGATCGATTTGTAATGTATTATTGTTTATGTATCATTATTTGGTAGTATTGATACTGCCTTGGTGGAGCAGTGGCGAGTGGGTCACACTTTAAAGCGACGGCTGAGTAAGAGGTCCGGTTTCGATCCCCGGGTCGGACCAAAAATTTGTACCTAAGTTTTCGGTAAGAAATTCTTAGTGGCAGCCCGGAGTCTGGAAGTCGGCGGTCATGTACCTACCCACGTGCTTCGGAAAGCACGTTAAGCCGTCGGTCCTGCACCCAATCCCTCTCCGGTCGTTTCACGCTGGTGTCCCACCGGGATATGAGGGTAAGGGATAGAGAGTGCACTTGTGTTCGCGCACACACTTGTGCACTATAATATCCTGCGTAGGTGGGTGATCGTTGAAATTGGTCGCCGTAATTGAAATTGGAGGATATTCTTAGAGAATATTATTATTATTTTGTATCTCTCCTGCGGGAAATCACGACTCGGAGGCCGGTCCTTTTGGAAGGCGTACGTGGGGATACAGATCCAACACGAAGAGGCCCCTTCGAGACACAAAAATGTAAGTGGGGATGTGTACACCTAGCGGATGCTGTCTCTGTCTGCACTATTGAAAAGATATAGCCAAAGACAGCACCCGCCAGGTACAAGGACTACTGCAGATAAGAAGGAAATTACGCCGGGTCTATGGATAGGATCTTGCTGGACTGGTTGCCGGGATATTGACGAGACAACGGGACGCCAGTCACATAAAATATCTCATCTTTACAATCATGGTAGACGGTGACTTGCCTCCCACTAGATGGGCCCCCCCAAAATCAGCCACCATATTAGGCGGCAAGGCGGCAACATCGGCGCGGTCAGCTAAGGGTGTAAATAAGTGTGCACCGATTCCTGGATCCCGGTAATCTGTTCAGCCGTTCCTTGATATTACGCAGGTTGAGCACTTCCACCCTTTCGAGCATATAGTTCTTGCGCTCCACTCTGGCCGGCCAACAAAGGCAAGCCAGAGGTGGGGGACAGATGGTGTTTCCCCCGGGAGTATCGGGTCCGTGATGTCGCCACATTATTATTATTATGTTTGTCGTTGGATCCATATGTTAGGTCAAGTGGCAATGGGCAAGGCACATAGCGAGGATAACAGACGGCCGTTGGGGCGGAAAGGTCCTCGAGTGGAAGCCACGTACAGGAAGTCGCAGCCGTGGCAGGCCTCCTACAAGGTGGACCGACGATCTGGTGAAGATCGCGGGAATCCATTGGATGCGGGCGGCACAGGACCGATCTGTGTGGAGAACATTGGGGGAGACCTATGTCCAGCAGTGGACGTCGGAAATGTCCCTTTCCATCGACAATTTACTCCAAAAGTGATGTGACACCAGCCAGCGACTATCCCTGTATACACTATGAAGTGTAGCTAAGGACAGTCCCTGGTTGGTGTAGGACTATTGAAAGAAGTGGAAACAAAATAATCTGGGCTATTGGGTTGAGGTGCTGATGGACTATGTAACTGGGACTATTAAAGGATGTCCGAGCAATGATGAAATTCACGAACAAAATGGGCAGGCGGTGACTCTCGCTATTAATTATTATTATTATAATCCTCGACCATGAGATTATATCGATGGATACTCTATTTGTCGAGGACACACGACCTCTGTCACAGTAGATAAATAAGCTAAAGCGGTATCGACACTCCGCCATTTTGGACAGAAAGTAAGCTACCGTATAGGGTTGTCCTCTTATTTTTGTAAAATATTATTCTTACCTTGGGACTACTGGTTTATTTACCGGGCCGTGGTCGTGGGGTCCTAGGTTCAACAAGGATCATCTGGTGCGTGTTAAATTAGAACTAATGATATTGCTTAAGAAATAAGCATAATACTATCATACAATATTCGTCTTCAAAGGTACACAAAATGATTCCTAAAGTTGCAAAAAGCTACGCAAAGATACATAAAATTAGACATACTTTTCATAACGTTTTGTTTCGTTACTTAGAAACCACGTTAAGGTATTGGTCATGCACCAGTGAGGTCACGCCATCCCTGCCATATCAATCTCCATCTCCGACCTCCCAAAATGTAATTGTGATCGTAACTCGTAAATTACAGCAGACAACAGTAAATTTCGTCTAAAATAGAAAGAACGCCCCTTATACACCTCTTACCTACCACCCCACCCCCTCCCCCCAATTGAGGGCCCCAATGATATCACTTTAAAATCTGAAACCATTTTTTGATGACATACATAATAATGTATCTACTTATTTTCTCTACCAAAATAAAGTAAGCGGCACTCGAGTAAAACCGACAACCCTGAATTTAGTTCCTATGATTGTACTCCGATGGGACCTTAGAATCCGTGTAAAGTATGCGTCTGTGTGCGTGCGTAATCGAGCGTTTGTTCGTAGTGTCTATACTGCTTGCGTATATATCTACTGTGCCTCTGTGCATAGAGTATTATGTATCCTCTGTGCTCATTTTATGGCACGAAGGAGCGCGCGTTCCATATTCAAAAGTCGCTCGTCTTTTGTTATTTCTGTGAAAATTTTTCTTCTGCTGTCACCCATACCTCACTTGTTTTTTTGTATATTTTTATGGATTAAATTAGTTTATTTTTATTTTACAAAGATCGGCCTTGTTATTAAAGCGCCACATACGTTCCCGAATCCCGCCAACACAGAACTGTCGCGTCCGTACACTAAGTATTAGTGATTTGAAATCCCTCATTAGCAGGTATTTACTAGTTTCAACATTGTAATCTAAATAGGACTTTCCACTACGTAATATTAAAACGTACCTACGACGTTTTTCAATAAACATAGTTGTTATTGCTCACTCGTAATCGAAAGCAAATTCGCGCTTTCGAAAAACATTCCGTGAAAATGAGAACATAAACTGTCAAAATCAAGAAAGATATTTTTCTCTGTTATCGTAACTGCACTTACGACGTTTTGCATCTGTCAAGAATCGTTGTAAAAGTGGTATACCATTTCCAAACGAGATCACAGATCCTGGATAGACTGATACGGCGTATCCTTAGGCTTAAAGCCTTATATTTTACGTCCTTTTGGTTGTAGAACGATTTCGAGCAAAAGTAGTATACTATTTACTGACGGATGGCAGGAAAAGGACGTATGTGCAGTATTAAGAAGGTAACGTACGACGTTTTGGAGTTGAGTTCGTGCGTGTTCGAGATATACGGAATTCATGTTGCGTGTTAAACATTGCGACTTGAATTTTTTAATGGCGATCGCTTGTATGTGTTAAATGATTCCATTGGCGCAGATTTGATTCAATATGAAATGATTGAAGATGCGTTTTATAAATGAAAAAAAATTGCAGTATAGTATAGTCTTATAATATCTGTATGGTAGTGAACGCTGCCTCTGGTGCAAGGGTTGCGGGTTCGATCCCCGCACAGTACAAACATTTGTGTGCATGATTATTTTTTTGTGTTGGTCTGAGTGTTTCTGTATATTATAAATATGTATTTTTTTATATGATAGGTGGTAGATGAGCAGACGATCGCCTGATGGTAAGCGATTGCCATCAGATTGCGATAGTATTTACAAAAGAAAAGTAATAAATGTACATATTTGTAATTCCGCTGTTGATTCTGATATCCGTAACACAGGTGCTTGAGCTACCTATCTCGGAGTCAGATCAATATTGTGATGTTGTGAAATATTTATGTCGTGTATATTAAGGTCGTGGGTTCGATAACACCCTGGACAACCATTCGTGCGATGAACACTTGGGTTTGTTCGGTGTCTGGGTGTAATATATGTATTTAGGTATATATTCGTGTTCCTCTGTTGTCTGATATCTGTAACACAAGTGCTTACGTTACTTAGTACGGAATCAGGTCAACGTATGAGATGTTGTGAGAATTATTATTATTTATTTATTTATTAGGATCCCAACACAGGTGGCACAGCTTTATTTATTTATTTAATATTTATTTATAGGTACCTAATTAGCGATAAAGTGTTATTATGGCGATGAAATTTCATTGAGCCTACTTAGTGAATTTCCATCGCTATCGATCACTCTCGAAGCGTTTAAGGTGACGGGTAGGGCACACTAGCGAAGCCAATCGATTTTAATTTTTAGCTACTGAACCGGATCTATTTTAAACAATTTCGGGGCTAAAACATCTCGGCAAATACTTATACTATTTATTAAATAACCATGCACAAATGTTGGGTCCGTTTTTTACGCGATAAAATTTATTCATGCCAAAACTGGCCGCTTTAGGCGTGAATCAACTTTTTGCGTACGCGTTGGACTCAACATTTTTGCATGGTTATTTAATAAATAGTATAATTGTTTACCGAGAGGTTGTAGCCCCGAAATTGTTTAAAATATATCCGGTTTAGTAGCTAAAAATTAAAATCGATTGGCGTCGCTAGTGTACGCTACCCGTCACCTTAATTACTTATTTCCAGGTTGCGTTCAAAGTTGCCGTTTCGGAGACTGGGGTACGCTTAGATCATGATTCAGGATTTGAGGAGTCTAAAAGTACGAGTAACAGCCACATACTGCCACATTGCAGGGCAAAAGCTTCTATCATAGAAATCAAGTCATCGCTACTATGATGGGATTAGGCTTAATTATCACGCTTGCCTAATGTGGATTGGTGATCACAAACCCGAGCTATGTTCGGAAAATTCGAAACAGATCATTGTCCTTTTTATAGAAATGTTGATTGCTCCATTAAAAACAAAGGAGTAACCATCCATACTAATATTATAAATGCGAAAGTAACTCTGTCTGTCTGTCTGTCTGTCTGTCTGTCTGCTACTCTTTCACGCCAAAACTACTCAACGGATTTAAATGAAATTTGGTATACAGATAATCTAGACCCTGAGAAAGGACATGGGCTACTTTTTATTGCGAAAAGGGGGTTGTAAGGGGTTGAAAGGGGGGTAAAAAGTTACTTTTCCACGCGGACGGAGTCGCGGGCGGCCGCTAGTTATCAGATAAATTAGAACTGCTTTGACAAAAAATCTTTTATCACAAGTCGACTGTCTAATCTTAAGTGAAAATAATAATACTTGTAATATAATCGGATTATTATCATTATTTGCTCTCTTTATCTGTAAACGCGTAATAACATCGAATGATCCGATATAATAGTAATAATAACAAGGATTTAACGTAAGTATTTTTTGTAATCTTGAAATTGTGAATTGTAGGCTAGAAAAAAAACGTGACATGGGTAGGTAGTTACTATACAAGCAACGGCGGATCCAGGGGGGGGGTCATGGGGGTCATGACCCCCCCCTGGGCTGGTTCCAGGACTGAGGTGGACCACTAATTGAACGATGATGATTGTTTCTGTTTTGTTTATTGGAAACCCTTGTCGTCCCACTTCTTCCCTATACCTATACCCCTCGACATTTATTTATTTATTTGATAGAAATGGAGTGAGCCCTGCGTCTCATAGCCACTGCGACCAGTAGATGATCTATTGTGGCAGCCCCGTAACCTATTACAGCATCTCATGTAGCTCCAGTTCCAGGATAAACCCGAGAATGGAGCTGATGGGGGAGCTCTTGATCTCGTCAACTGAGATCATGTGTGCTCCCAGGTGCCGGCTTCTGCAGCGGTGCAGCGCTATGCACTCGCCGAGGACGTGGATAATCGTTTCCTCGTCCTCGCGACAGAACCTGCAGATTTTGGTATCTGAAAGGCCCATGTTGTGCAGGTGCTTGTTTAATTTGCAGTGCCCTGTGAGGATCCGAGTGAGTGCCCTAACATGTCCTCTACTCAGTTTTATTATTTCTACAGCTCGTCTCTGATCGAAAGCCTGTATCAACGCCTTAGACTGTTCTAGTCGAGGTAGTCTTTTCCAGAATTCAGTGCTTTGCTTATGCTCCCACTCTTTTAACTCAAACCTGACCATGCAGGCTGGAACGCCATTTATTGGTTCCGGTCCGAGTAGTGGGCTCTCTGCCCCGGCCTTTGCTAGCACGTCAGCGACTTCGTTGCCTCTGATATTGCAGTGTCCCGGTACCCAAATCAGATTTACGATGTTGGCATTGCCAAGCTGGTTTAGGAGCAGGAACCACTCGCTAGTAAGTTTGGAGTCAAGTTCACAGGATGTTAACACCTTGAGGGCAGCTTGACTATCTGAGAAGATGAATATCTTCTTATTCTGGAGATTCATTTGTAGACTCTCTTGCCACAGCCAATTATTGCGAAGACTTCCGCTTGGTACACTGTGGTATAGCGACCCAGGTTGGCGAATTTGCGTATTCCGCAGCGATCATTACAAAATCCCGCCCCGGATATGCCCTGCTTCCTGGAACCATCCGTATACCAAACGATGCCATTCTGCTTAACATTTCCGGGAGTTCCAGCCTCCCAGTCTTGTCTACTAGGTAACAAGACTGTAAACCGCTTATCGAAGCGGTGTTCACGGACCATGGAGTCAGAGGGCATATCCATGACCGGAATTTTCATTAGTTTATTGTAGAGGTTTCTCATGACCCTAGATAGCCATCTCGTCCTTCCTCTGATTTTCGCTCTCGTAATAGCCATCCTCGCTTCCATCTGCACGTGAATGTGCAGAGGTGGAATGTTCAGGAGGGCATCCAGTGCTGCAGAGGGAGAGGACGAAAGAGCGCCAATGGCTATAAGGCAGGCTGTTCTTTGAACTTTGCTGAGGTTCTCTACGCAGTTAAGTTGGTGCGTCTTCTTATACCACACACAGCAGCCATAAGTGACGATCGGCCTCACTATGGTTTTATAAATCCAGAGTGCGGCCATGGGCCGTAGCCCCCATTTTAGCCCCACCAACCTACTGCTTGCCCCCATCGCAATTTTTGCCTTTCTAGTAATGTTGTCGAGATGCTTGTTCCATGTTAGTTTTTGGTCCAAAAAGACTCCGAGATATTTGACCTCGTTGGACAAGCATAGCTTCGTACCAAGAAGTGTTGGGGCGTGGAGCGCTTCTAGTTTCCTTCTTTTGGTTTAAGACCGTCT
>JADPWL010003211.1:0-120001 GCA_019059595.1 Marasmia exigua | reverse complement strand
TAGATTCAAAAAACGAACAAGTGTGCAAAACCTTTTTTATAAATACTCTAAGCATTTCACACCAAACTGTTTATACGGCACTAGAAAAATCTAAACCGGACGAAAATTTCATAGACAAACGAGGTCGACATGAAAATAGGCCACGTAAGATGCCCATTGCAACAGAAGAAAGCATCAAACAGCACATCCAATTGTCCCCACTGTTGAATCTCATTATGTAAGAAAAGATTCGACAAGGCAATACCTCTCAGAACTACTTAACATATCCAATATGTATCGCCTTTACAGAGACTGGTTTGAACAGCAAAGATTCGACTTCGTTTTGGCCACTAAACGTCAGTACGAGACGATATTCAACACCAATTTTAATTATTCATTTTTTAAGCCGAAAAAAGACCAGTGCTCTCAGTGTACTCGTTATCGACAAGCTGATTCAAAAACTCAAGAAATATTACAAGAAAAATATGATAGTCATCAAAAAAATAAAGAAAGAGTACGACAAATTAAAAAAGAAGAAAAAGAATCTGTTAATCCTACAGAAACAACTATAGCAATTTTTGATTTGGAAAAGGTTTTGAGTATCCCACAATCTGAGGTCGGATCGTTCCACTACAAAAGAAAGTATCCGGTTTATAATTTCACTGTCTATGATGCTACTCAGAGTACAGGTTATTGTTATGTTGGGCATGGCCAGATTGCTAAAAGGGGAGCAAATGAAATTGGTAGTTGCATATGGCAATTTCTCCTTAATGAAAAGCAAAGAGGCATCCATAACATATCATTTTACTCCGACGGTTGTTGCGGACAAAATAAAAATAGATTTATTTTTGCTCTATATATTTTTGCTGCACAGAAGCTTGAGTTGAATATCACACACAGATTCTTCGAAACCGGCCACGGCCAGAGTGAGGGGGATTCCATGCATTCTAATATTGAACGTGAATTGAAAAACAGAGTTGTTTATACGCCTGATCAGATGTACACAATCATTATAAATGCAAAGGTTCATGGAAAAAAGTATCAAGTTAAAGAGATGACGCAAATAGAGTTTTACAATATAAAGGAGTTAATAGATAATAAGAACTGGTTGAAAAATGTGGATGGCCAAAAAATATCGTGGACTAAAATTATGGAAGTAAATGTTTCACATTCAAATCCATCAATTTTAAAATACAAATACAACTTTGATTCCGAATTCTCTCAATTAAATACTGAGCCTGTCAGAAGAATAAGAAGCAAGCGGGGTACCAGCCAGATACCAAGCCCAAGTCCTGGATATGTACTTGAACTCAAAACGTTATACGCCGAGTCTATTCCAATAAGTAAAGCTTTATATGATGATCTTATGTACCTCTGTAAGGCAGGAGATATTCCAAGTTACTATCACGGTTTTTACGAGTCATTGACTTATGACCGTAGCGTAGCGTGTTCCAGTAGCAAAAGTGATGATGAGGAAGATCATTACGATTAATCATCTTTATTTTATTTCTGCACGTCAGTAAATAAGGAACTGATTATATATGATAAATAAAAGACTGATCACAAATCGTGTTATAGAATTGTTAATTTCTTCGGTATAGTAACAAAAATAATAATTATGTCTTTGCTTAAATGACAAACTGTGATTCTAAGACTTACTTTATTAATAGGTACAAAAAAAGTTAATATAGAATAAAACTGTTGATTTATCTCATGGTATTTTAATTATTTTTTAAGTGTTTTCATTTTAAGGACTGAGACCCTATTTCGTAGACTTTAGGAGTTTAAAAATCAAGACTAGGTTCCAAAGTTAAATTTTAATACAAATAATTGAACTTAATTGAATAAAACTAATGTGGATTAACATGTTACAATTTTATTAAAACATCAAAATAAAGTCCTAAATAGAAAAAAAATTTACAATATGTACGAGAATAAGATGATATGAAAGTATTATCATTATCATTTGCACTCTAAAACCCAGTAGAATAAAATGATAAGTTACGAATGCTCTATTTGACTCGGGTCAGGCGGTACAGAGAACAAAATGATAATGGATATTATAGACTTTAAATGGTTACTTACTTTTATTATTATTTTATTTCTTGAATAATATCTCTATTTAAATATTAAGGTACGTACCACTAAATTATTTCTAACATACAAAAAATCCCTTTTTTAAAAAGTTGTCAATCATAAGCCTATGCCCAGTATTTAAGGAGCAAAAGACAAATATATGTTTTTTATTTTTCCTGAAAAGTTGCATTTTTGTAATTATCATTTTATTCTCCGGGGACGGCGAAATGTAGGGTCCGTTTTTGTACGCGAAAAATTTATTCATGCCAAAAGTGGCCGCTTTAGGCGTGAATCAACTTTATGCGTACGCGTTGGACTCAACATTTTTGCATGGTTATTTAATAAATATAAGTGTTTGCCGAGAGGTTGTAACCCCGAAATTGTTTAAAATATATCCGGTTTAGTAGTTAAAAATTAAAATCGATTGGCGTCGCTAGTGTGCCCTACCCGTCACCTTGAGTACTTAATTCCAGGTTGCGTTCAAAGTTGTCGTTTCGGAGACTGGGGTACGCTTAGACCATGATTCAGGATTTGAGGAGTCTAAAAGTATCAGCCACATACTGCCACATTGCAGGGCAAAAGCTTCTATCATAGAAATCAAGTCATCGCTACTATGATGGGATTAGGCTTAATTATCACGCTTGTGGTCGTGCCGTGTGGTCCCCGGCAGAGTAGAATAGGCCACCCTCACTCTTACCGAGGTGTCGTAAAAGGCGATTAAGGCAAATGGCAATTACCCCTCATGTGATTGAGGGAGGCCCGTGCCCCAGCAGTGGGGACTCAAATGGGCTGATGATGATGATGATATACTAATATTATAATGGACGAAGCCTGAAATAAATGTTTTTTTTATTTATTTATAAAGGCAAGCTTGGTGATTAAGCATAATTCCATCATAGCAGCGATGATTTGATTTCTATAATGGAGGCCTTTGCCCTACAGTGGGACAGTTTATAGGCTGATACTTTACTATGTCCATCTTTGAACCTGCCTAGCCATCATTCATAACTGTCTTATCATTTGTTGAGTTTTTCGTCAATACTGCAATGATCTTAGGGCCATCACTTGGCAACCGTAGGGCTGATATGACTCCGTATTTGAATCAACTTAATGTACCTGTAATTTTAATGGTGTCCAAATAAATATTTTTTCTTTCTTATATGAATAAATGGAATCTCGACGTCAACTCCATTTTGCTTCTCTCTTGTTTTGTGTCATAAAAACTAAAACACCTATTTATTTATTTGAAAGCTTCAGTTCTCCAATCGCCCGCAAAGGATGGCTTCTAGTTTGATTTGCCACAGAACCAAAGCAGCTGCATTTCGTGGCAGCTTTTGCTAAGCAGCCACGAAATGCTGGAATAATATACCTCCTCCAATAAGGAATATTGCTAGCATTAAATGTTTTAAGAACAAATTTAAATCAAATTATCTTTACCTCCAAAGGTTAAAGTGATTTAGAGCTGTGTTATTCTTTGTACCTATAGGTACCCTGTAATCTGATAAATTTTTATAAGTAATTAAATATGTAATGTAACAATAATTTCCCATTAAAAGTGAAATGTTGTGTAAGACGTAGGCGCACTAGCGCGCAGTAACGAACCTCCGATTCTCCTGGTTTCCATGGAAGACACTTCGAGAAACGCTCTGTGAAACCCTTATTAACGTTATTTAAATCTGATTTATGTTCTTTTGACTGTCTTGTTTTTTATTTAATGTACGTTTTGGCATTGTATAAATGATTTTTATTTTATAGAAATGTTGATTGCTCCATTAAAAACAAAGGAGTAACCATTATCAGATAAATTAGAACTGCTTTGACAAAAAATCTTTTATCACAAGTCGACTGTCTAATCTTAAGTGAAAATAATAATACTTGTAATATAATCGGATTATTATCATTATTTGCTCTCTTTATCTGTAAACGCGTAATAACATCGAATGATCCGATATAATAGTAATAATAACAAGGATTTAACAAACGTATTTTTTGTAATCTTGAAATTGTGAATTGTAGGCTAGAAAAAAAACGTGACATGGATAGGTAGTTACTATACAAGGGTTATTAGGCCTAATCCCATCATAGTAGCGATGATATATGATGGAGGCCTTTGTCCTGCAGTGGGACAGTATACTGGCGACTTTACTGGCTTATTTAGGTACGGGCTGTTTTTTATGATTAGAAGGCAAGCAAATTTTACACTACCGCGGACCTACACTTGACCCGCGGCTTACAAAACGACTTCTAAATCTCATCAGCAAGAACCTCAGAATAATTATAGGGACAATCACGGGCCACTGTCCCCTAATAAACACCTTTGCACTCTAGGCGATACCTGACAGCCCTCTATGTAGGGGATGCTTCAGCGCCGAGGAATCAGTCACACGCGTGGTCCTGGAGTGCGATGCGGTGACCAGACAACGCAAAGAAATCCTCTAATCGGCGAGGTCACTCCGCGAAGCTTGTGAAGATTCCCAGGAAGTTTCTACGCTTCTGGGCGGAGTCTAGAATAGCCAGGACCCAACTACGCACAATGGACCAAATGGGAGTCTAAGTCCGGAAACAGGAGTACACTTCACATTACATATTATTCGAAGTTCTGGGGAGCGTTCGTTGCCGAGTGGTCACTGCGACCTCATCATCATCAGCCCATTTAAGTCCCCACTGCTGGGGCACGGGCCTCCCTCAATCACATGAGGGGTAATTGCCATACTCACCACGCTTGGCAGACGGGTTGGCGAGGGTTTTGATACAAATGCAGAGTTTTCCTTCTCTGGATGCTGATGATCATGCCAGCAGCTTTACCTTAGTCGCCTTTTACGACACCTCGGTAAGAGTGAGGGTGGCCTATTCTACTCATGCCGGGGACCACACGGCCAGCCACTGCGACCTAATTAGATCTATTGTGACCTCCGCTCCCACTTAGAGATAGTCTCCGAGGCCCACGTTCAGCATAAACCGTATGTTGGCCTTGGGAGCGATAGCCTTAACATCCTCCGGGCAGATGTGGTATCTGCCCAGGGTGCGGCTTCTTGGTTGCCCGAGGGCATCGCATTAACAAAGGACGTGCATCGGTGTCTCGTCCTCTGCCTTACAGAATCTACAGTTGGGGTCTCCGGCCAGCCCGGTTTTGGTGCCTTGTTTGTTTAGCCTGCAGTCACCAGTAATGGTTCTTGTGAGGATGCTCAGCTGTCCGCGAAGCGCTAGGGCCTCTAGCGTGAACTTGCTGGAGAATCCTGTCATTAAGCGCTTGGCTTGTTCCTGACCTGTCGATCTGAGCCAGAACAGTTAGCTTTGTTAGATCTGTTACATACGGTCGAGGAATCTGCCGTATAACCACTTTCAAACTATAATCGCTTGCTCGCACGACATAAAAATGGCGTGATATCAAACGAAAAACTTATGCAAGCTGCAAGCGATTTTTGATCTTAAGGTCAGATTCTCTGACCATGCACGAGCTTTGGCAGCTCAGATGATACGACCGTGTCGGACAAGTCTTCTCAAAGGGAGGGCGTAGATTCGAATCTATGAAATGAAGCGTAAAAGCCTTTACCGTGGGAAAAAATAAAGTTTTCACCGTGGGAGAGCCACGCTTTGGCATGAATGGGCCGGCTTAATCGGAGTGATACCACGGCCTCACAGAAAACTGGCGTGGAGTAGCACTGTGCTTAGCTGCGCGAGTGAGGGTACCGGAGTTTTAAGATTGGCAACGCACTTGTGACTCCACTGGTATCGCGGGTGTCTATGGGAGGCGGCAATCGCTTATCATCTGGTGATCCGTCTGCTCGTCTGCCACCTATCACATAAAAAAAGCTACTTCCGCCAAGGATAAAAGGTCGTAAAAGCAATTTTAGCTTAGGATGAAACGTCGTAAAAGCCAGCGATGGTAGCTCAGTGGTTCAGAACACGCCATACGGGGAGACCAGGTTCGAATCCGAGCATGCGCCTTTGGATTTTTCAAATCTATGTGCGTATTTCTACCTCTAACCTGCACGTCTCGAATAGTTTCTGAAACGTGTAACCATGATTCTATTGGTCTGGTTCCCCTGAAAAGGGTTGAGATTGAGAAGGTCAGACGGCACTCCTTTCTTGTAATAGGCTATGGAAACAAATTTTTAAATATGGTTTTGATATTTTTTTCCAATGCCTTTTACTGTTTTAAGTTACTAATTTAAATATTTTTGTAAAATAGCAGGTAGCTATTTTTTAATTAATTTTCAAGCATTTTAAATTCAAAGCGTATTTGTGACGTCATAAATACGCTTAGTGTACCTATATGTCATTTTCTCCAATTTACGGGAAATATTTCGTACGAAAAATAACATACCTCTAAAAAAGCCTTTTGATCGGGGAAATTTTAAATCACTATCTGGTAACATGACGGTAAGTCTTAGTTTTGGTGTCACTCTGCAAAAAACGTCAAACTAGCGTCCATCTGTTACTTGGTACGGGTGAATAAGTCACTGAGACATTGTTGTCACCACGAAGTTATACTAAATGTAATCTTCTGAATACAACACAACTAGCGCCATCTGTTACTTGGTCTGGGTGAATAAGTCACCTTTCTGAATACAACCTGTCTGAATAGCTAACGTATCTAGGGTCAAATGAAGGTCAACGCTATTTTATTGAAAATATCCTTGATCCAGTGGTTTTAAATTTTAAATATATTAAAATATGTTATGAAATACAAATGCATCGAAACGGTTTTCGGATTAGAACCTATTTAATTTTATTCCCCATACCCCATTATTAGACTCCCCAAATCCTGAATCATGGTCCATCATGAACCATGGGCTTTTAAAGCGACAGAATTGGATGAAACCGGGAATTAGAAGAAAGAAAGAAAATACATTTTTTGACCATCACAACATGGAAAAAGTAAATATGTACAATAGGCATAACACGACACGATACAAATACAAAGAGAAGAGGCGATATAAGAAGAGGTGGTGTGGTTGTGTGTGGTCAATCAAGTCCCGACCTCAGCTGCGTCTTCTTCCCCTGCGTGGAGCAGGTACGCTGGTGCGTGGGGCTGTAACCCCACCACCGGCATTGCACGGACCTCCTCCTACGCCTGGTGGGGACGGCATGACTCTCTCGGCTGTCCCCATCCCTCCCCCCGACCTGGGGGGAGAAGCGCCGGGCCCGCCGTGCAGGCGGGCGTCCCTGTCCGGGGGGTGACGTGGTGAAAGGCTCCGAGCTTTGGCCCCATGTCACCCGCCCACCCATGGACAGATGAGGGAGAGTCCCAGGAGTTTTAGTCGGTATGCCTCTGGCCGGCTTCTCGTTAGGAGAAGCCGTCGCCAGAGGAGAGTCCGACATAACCCATCCGTTTACAGACGGATGGGTATGCGTAACGCATTTCTCCTGGGTCAACAAAAAAAAAAAATGGTCCCGACCTCAGCGTTTGCTGCTACGGCATTATCTGCGGTGCCGCAGCAGCGCTGGTATTCTGGTGGAACCTGGTTGCGAGTGAGTGTATCATGTAAGTAAATAAATAGCTATAAGTAATTACTCGCAAAGCCGAAGAAGAGATGAATTCGGTTTGATGGATGCTACAGTAAAATACCCCTCAATGTCACCCGAGCGCCAAAAGATCATTGTCACACTTCAAATAGTGAGATAAGTCTACGCTGAATGAGAAAGAGCTATGTTATCAATACGCTAGAGCGGGACACACTATCGAATCATTATTCCATTTATCATGTTTGACCGAATTGGTTACTATTGAGACTTCCGGTCTCTCTCGGGACATTGATAGATAACATTGTATTCCTTGTAGGTACATTAAGACATAGACATTTTTAGGTGGCAAGTCCAACCAACCAGCTTGGTAAGTCCAACTTCCAGAAAGGGGTCGATCGACGAATCCAATTCGGCTGGGCAGCGTTCACGAAGCTACGCAGCATATTTTCGGCCCATCTAACGCAGTGTCTCAAGACGAAAGTCTTTAATGCGTGTGTTGTCAGTGATGACATACGGAACCGAAACGTGGCCGCTTACAATGTGCCGATTAAGGAGGCTCAAAGTCACCCAGAGAGCAATGGAGAGGGCTATGCTCGGAGTCTCCCTGCGTGATCGTATCAGAAATGATGAGATCCGCAGGAGAACTAAGGTCACAGACATAGCCCAAAGGATTGCATGCCTCAAGTGGCAATGGACAGAGCACATAGCGAGGAGAACAGACGGCCGTTGGGGCGGAAAGGCACAGGACCGATCTGTGTGGAGAACATTGGGGGAGGCCTATGTCCAGCAGTGGACGTCTATTAGCTGAAATGATGATGATGATGATGATTTTTTAGGTGGCAGACGAGCAGACGGATCACCTGATGGTAAGCGATTGTCGCCGCCAATGGACATCAGTGGAGTCACAAGTGCGCTGCCAACCTTTAAACCCCCTTTCCTCCGGCTTGGGACTCCGTTACCCTCACTCACGCAGCGAAACACAGCACAGTGCTGCTTCACGCCGGTTTTCTGTGAGGCCGTGGTATTGCCTGGGTAAATTGGTCGTTTATAGAAACCCGGGTTGATCGCGGCCCACTTGTAGAGAGATTCGATTATTTCGATTGTTTGGTTCGCAGTTTCTTTGTACGACCGCAGTATTTTTCAAACAAAAATGAAGGCTAAAATAATGATGTTGTTAGTATGTATTATTTCTCCTATTAGATAAGTAAGATAGAATTAGATAAGATAAAAAAAATAAAGAAAAAAAAACAAACTTGCGAAATTAAAACAAAAGTAAAAACAACACATAATAGAAACAAAACCAAAGAAGTACCTACTAGTTCAAATAATTCGTCCAGGCAATATATACCTACCTACCTTAGACATTAAATTGACTAACATATTTACGTTGTGTCCAGGTGTGTCGCGGTGCGTAACAAAAAGGACCTCACTCAGCTAAAGCCACGACTTAAGGAAGGGGTAAATACCTTCTTGTAGGCCTTGGCGCTGGTATTATTGCCTATTTTTGCTTTTCGTAGACGCGTGTGACGAGTTACAAGTTCACTGTTCTACTTATATTTTTAATCGTTAGAATTATAGAATCCAAACGCAAACCGCGAGCGACAAAAAAAAATCTGCAAAAAAAAGACGCCTTCAATAACTACGATCTAAAAAGTGTAAAATAATATTTTTTACACTTTATATACCTCAAATAACATTTTATAACAGTACATTCGAGATACATGTCGAATTGAGAACCTCTTTTTTTAAGTCGGTTAAAAAAAAACTCCTCTCGCGGTCACAGGTCACGCGACCTGCGCGACCCAAATATACCGGTTTATTTCGGATAAATAAAGACGGAACTATCGTGTTTTGTACATGAACGACAAAGATAGACACATCTGGTTTACTTTATCTCATTCAATGGAGGAAGCAGACTCGATCATTTTGCAATAAAGCGATTAATTAATGTAACTACATGATAATAACGTTCATTTTTAACCCCGACGCATAATCGACGGGTGTTATAAGTTTGACGTATCTGTGTGTGTGTCTTTGTGTCTGTCTATGGCATCGTAGCTCCCGAACAAATGAGCCGATTTTGATTTTGTTTTTTTTTGTTTGAAAGATGAATAGGGGGGGAGAGTTCTTAGCTATGTTGAATAAAAATCGATCCAAGATGGCCGCCGTCACAAAGAGTTGGATTATATGTTTAAACACAACTCCCACAGTATGGATATCATATAAAGGGCTTGAGTAGCAGAATATATTTATTGTGACGAATTTCAAATTCAAGATGGCCGCTTAAAATTTTCAATTTTTGAGATTTGGTTATTCGTGTACAGGTTGCGATTTAATCAAAATGATTCAATTGATCGTGATCGACTCAGGTCTATTAACAGATAAGAAGTACCTAGGTATAGACAGACACACATCAGGTTGCCGCAATTTGTCAAATTTCCTCAATTGATAATGAACCGAACGTGTTTGACATTAAGTTGGAAATTGGTTGAAGAAATTTTATAGTTTTGTATACTTTAATGTGCGGCTGTACGTACATATAAAAGGAATGTTCACAAAGACGGTGGTGCCAACTGGTGCCATCCGTTTGAACTTAATTTCGCCTGTTAGTCGATACAAAGTGCTGCCCCCGATACATTGTCGATACATAGTAACTGTAACATAGACGGTTCTGGAATAATGGTGTTGTCCCAGATTGTATGGCCCCTGGGCGAGGACCTTAAGTTGGTAAAAAAAATACAAATATACCTTAAATACTTCGTAACCGTCCAATTCCTTTAAAATACTTCGTTTTCTGGTACAAATAAAAAGATCACAAAAAATATTGCAATGCTTACCAGCAAAAACCATCATGGCGGGATTGTCATTTGTTTTTGACGTCTGTCACTTTTGACAATTTTAAAAGGGCGTCGCGCATTAATGTGTGTGGTCGACTGCTTTTTACTATAAAAAACGAAGCTAATTGTTTTAGAGATATCAAGACACATTATCCAATGGATTCCCGCGATCTTCACCAGATCGTCGGTCCAGCTTGTAGGGGGCCTGCCACGGCTGCGACTTCCTGTACGTGGCCACCACTCGAGGAATTTACCGCCCCAACGGCCGTCTGTTCTCCTCGCTATGTGCCCTGCCCATTGCCATTTGAGGCATGCAATCCTCATGCAAAAGGCAGGAATCCATTGGATGCGGGCGGCACAGGACCGATCTGTGTGGAGAACATTGGGGGAGGCCTATGACCAGCAGTGGACGTCTATTGGCTGAAATGATGATGATGAAGACACATTAACGCAACAAACAGATCAAGATGAATGACTTGAAAACAAACTTGAAAAGAACGGTGATATGAGTTGTCAAAGTGACTGTGACAAGTGAAATCTGACAGCGGTTATCATTTATAGAATCTACCAATTAATACATTTTGTGTTGTCTAAATGTGTATGTCAGTGTTTGTTTTGTTTGTTTTAGGTGTTGTTTAAAATAATAACCCTAACTCAATTAATTAAAGAGAACCAGCTCATTAATCCAATTTCCAAAGGAACGTGTCTCTTTAATCACTTGACATTGGCAGAGTTGTCTCATAAGATAAACACCAAGCCGTAAGAAAAAAAATCATTTATAGTTTATGGTATCTTTTTTGGTTTGGACACCATAATGTAGTCATATTATTTACGCTTTACTGAGAGAATTAATAAATGGATTTTATTTTTGTACCCCCTTACAACACATTCTATGCTTTTTTAGCATTTTTACCATAATCAGTAGAATTTTCTTGATTTTTTAAAATACTGTACAAAGTCCTCGCCCACTCCGGGACATCACCATTCACATGGTATTCAATAAGAGACTCCCCAAGTCCTGGATCATGCCGAAGGCCATGGATAAATTGGATTTATAGTGGATGTTGTCGCGAGCGACTCACGGTGCTCCTTAAGGTAATGGGGTAGGGCATAATAGCGACGCCAATCGATTTTTAGCTACTTAACTGGATCTATTTTTAACAATCTCGGGGTAACAACCTGTCGGCAAACACTTATACTAATTATTAAATACTTATACTTTACTTTTGTGTCTGCTTTTGTACTCGAAATGTGAATTACCGCCAATAGCAGCCACTTTTGGGGTGAATAAATTTTTCCCGTACAAAAACGGACCCAACCGTTTTTAACACCTAACTAAGGTAGGGCACACTAGCGACGCCAATCAATTTTAATTTTTAGCTACTAAACCGGATCTATTTTAATCAATTTTGGGATTACAATATTTCAACAAACACGTATTACTAATTATTCAATAACCATCCACAAATGTTGGGTCCAAACGCATACGCGTAAAAATTGGGCCGGCCCATTCATGCCAAAGCGTGACTCTCCCACGGTGTTATCTAACGCTTACATTGTAAACAGTTTACATACGTCACAAAACTATCTATGATGCTGTGTATTTTCCTCAAGGAATGATAATAATAACGGTCAAGAGCGAGTTGGACTTTAAAAAGAAGGTTCCACTTCGGCATGAATGGGCCGGCCCTACCGAAGTGATACTTACCACGGCCTCACAGAAAACCCGCGTGAAGCAGCACTGTGCTGTGTTTCGCTGCGTGAGTAATAGTACCGGAGGCCCTAATTACATTATATTAAAATTAAGAAAACCTCCGATGGTGGCGAATAATTATTATAATCCCTTTTATATGATAAGTGCCCGCCCATATTGTGGGAGTTGTGTTAAAACATACAATCCATATCTTTGTGACGGCGGCCATCTTGGATCGATTTTTATCCAAGATGGCTAAGAACATTAACAGTGGGAGAGCCACGCTTCGGCATGAATGGGCCGGCTTGACCGGAGTAATACCACGTCCTCACAGAAAACCGGCGTGAAGCAGTGCATGCGCTGTGTTTCGCTGCGTGAGTGAGGGTACCGGAGGCCCAATCCAGGGGAAGAGGGGTTAAAAGGTAAGCAGCGCACTTGTGACACCGCTGGTGTTGCAGGCGTCCATGGGCGGCGGTAATCGCTTACCATCAGGTGATCCGTCTGCCACCTATATCATAAAAAAAAAGAACATTCTCCCCTTATTTATTTTTCAAACAAAAAAACAAAATCATAATCGGTTTATTTGATCAGGAGCTACGATGCCATAGACAGACACACGGACACACACAAAGACACACACACACACCCAGACACGTCAAACTAACACCCCGTCGTTTTTGCGTCGGGGGTTAAAAATAGTCATCAATGACTCTTCAATGTCATTGTCAAGTAGAACTTCGGCTTTACTTATGAAATTTTGCGGTTCCGTACCGCATTAAGGTGACGGGTTGGACAAACTAGCGATGCCAATCGATTTTAATTTTTGGCTACTAAACCGGATCTATTTTAAACCATTTCGGAGTTACAACCTCTGGGCAAACACTTATGCTGGACTCAACATTTGTGCATGGTTATTTAATAAATAGTATAAGTGTTTGCCGAGAGATTGTGTCCCGGAATTTGTTTAAAATAGATCCCGTTAAGTAGCTAAAAATTAAAATCGATTGGTGTCGCTACTTCGGCTACCCGTCGCCTTAAGGTGACGGGTAGGGCACACTAGCGACGATTGGCGTCGCTAGTGTGCTGAATCGCTAATCGATTTTAATTTTTAGCTACATAACGGGATCTATTTTAAACAAATTCGGGGTCACAATCTCTCGGCAAACACTTATACTATTAATTAAATAACCATGCAAAAATGTTGGGTCCAACGCGTACGCGAAAAATTGATTCACGCCAAAAGCGGCCACTTTCAGCGTGAACAAATTTTTCGCGTACAAAACCTGACCCAATATTTGTGCATGGTTATTTAATTAATAGTATAAGTGTTTTCTCGGCAGACACGGATTGTAATCCCGCAATTGTTTATAATACGGTTTAGTAGCTAAAAATTAAAATCGATTGGCGTCGCTGTTAATTAACTTTAGTATTGGTAGTCTTTCAAAATAAGTGTCGATGTTTTTTCTTAAATAGCCAACTAAGTTAATCAACCACTTTGAGTGTGGCAGTTAATGTCATGTGGGCGACAACGCGCCTAAGGAGCCCTAAAGACCTACCACTGTCAAATAAAAACGAAAGACGTTGCTTCTAAATGTCATTGATACGGTAACAGCGCGCGAAAGCGGTACCACAGCTTAAGTTACATCGAACAAACTTTTTTCGCACTTTTGTCTGTGCTGTAACTTTGGTGAAGTGAAAAAAGGTTGACTGTTATTCGAACTTAATATTTATTTGTGAATTTGACGTTGAAAACTTTTTGGCAACTTGAGAAAAGTTGGGAGTGTTCGAGAAGAAATAAAAGTAGGTAAGTGTTTCTACGTACTGTGATGTTTTTCAACTTTTATTATAATATATGTCACCGAAAAATAACAAGATCCGTAAGTTTATCAATTTACTAGGAAATTTCTAAACTTTCGTAGAATTCTATTTTACGTCCACACTTTCGTAAATTCGGTTCAACGTCGGAAATTTATATTCGTAAAATTTTATGTGGTTCGACTAATCACTAAAACTCTTTTAAATATACGAATCTTTGAAATACGTAAAATAACACACTGCTCTCTGATTAATCAATGTTCATAGCGGCAATGCCAATCAGATCGCGAGTAGCGTTAAACGCTTTGCTTATTGCTTACTTATTATTTTACGAGTGAGTTCAGTAAGTTTATCAATGTACGAAAATGTGGACGTAAAATAATACAATTCATCTCCCGTTTAGAATCCTACGAAAGTTTATAAACTTCCTAGTTAATTGATAAACTTACGGATCTTTTATTTTCCGGTGACATATACACCGTTACTTTTTTTATCGTTTACATACCGAAAACCTCAGGTATCGTGAATGAAGTCCATTTAGCAATATAGATAAAAAAATAAGCAAAAAAAAGTCAGCTGTTCCATACATTATTGCCGGGTGGATATTCTATTTTGTATGGAGCAGCTGACTTTTTTTCGCTTGTATATAAGTGTATATGTAATGTCTTTTTTTTAGTGTAAGATTTGTTGGTTGTCCTATAAATAAATAAATAAACTTAGAAAAAGATAAAATTTGACTGGAACTACAAGTAATAAATCTTTAAAAATAAATTATTTAATTATGAACTATAAAAGAGTTAAAAATTATAAAGCAACAAAAATATATATATTTTTCAAAATATATATTTTTTTTATGCTAGAGGCGGACAAACGAGCAAGCGAGTCACCTGATGGAAAGTAATCATCGCCGCCCATGAACATCTGCGAAATCAGAGAGATCGCAAATGTGTTGCCGGCCTTTTTTAGGCCTTTTTTTTAGGCTTTTTTAACATAGGGGGCAGACGCGTATATTGTTGAACGATCCGTTTGGAACAGTGGTAGTGAACGCTGCCTCTCTGGTCCAAGGGTTGATGGTTCGATCCCCGCACAGTACAAACATTTGTGTGCATGAACATGTCTGTTTGTGTTGGTCTGGGTGTTTTCTATGTATTGTAACTTTGTATTAACAAAAGAAAAGTATTAAATGTTTATATTTGTAATTCCGTTGTTGGTTCTAACATCCGTAACACAGGTGCTTGACCTACCTATCTCGGAGTCAGATCAATGTATGTGATTTTGTGAAAGGGTTTATTGAAAGAAAGAAAAAAATATTTTATTCAGTGTATCAGCACAAAGAAATAACATTAATGTTCAACACCGAAATGGCACATTCTCAGCATGTGTCGGGGTGTATTTAACGTTTATGAATAAGCCCTTATGAATGTGATAGAACTACCCCTTATCCGCACGAAGCGATTCGCTTCCACATTTATAATGCGGACGGCTTTCCAGCAGGTGCGATTGTGGTCAAGCTTTAGCCTGTTAACCAAAAAAAAAACGCCGTAAGGACTTAATTACACGGGCCGTGTGGTCCCCGTACTCTTACCGAGGTGTCGTAAAAGGCGACTAAGGTAAAGTTGCTGGCATGATCACCAGAACCCAGAGAGGGAAAACTCTGCATTTATATCAAAACCCTCACCAACCCGTCTGCCAAGCGTGGTGAGTATGGCAATTACCCCTCATGTGATTGAGGGAGGCCCGTGCCCCAGCAGTGGGGACTTAAATGGCCTGACGATGATGATGATGACTAACATAGTTACAAGTATAAGGTCACTTCTACTAACTTCGATATGGGTTATGCCCGAAATAAGGGAACTAAGCCAAATGTGGCAAGTGTTCATGGGCGGCTGTGATCGCTTACCATCAGGTGATACGTCTGCTCGACTGCCCCCTATCACTAAAAACAAACTATCGTGGCCATAGAATATACAACTATAAATATACATACTATTTGTAAAAGAAATTATGCACAAAATACTTTTTTGAACAGATCATGTAAAAATTATAATGCAAAATTTGGCAAAATTGACATGTTCAGGCACTCGATTTGTGCTTACAAACAGGAGATTAGACTTGTTCTATTAGAGTTCTAAATTTTGTCGAGGTATTTGATTGCTTTATTAGTATGTATTGTATTATTTGATTGATTTGGTTACTTACCTAGTACTTGTCAAATGTGTTTTACTTTGCTTGCCTCATATTTTGTGCTGTACATGTACTTATGCTCAGTTTATGTTTTAATTCTGAACTGTGGAAACTTTACTGATTTCTGTGTTATTTGTATTTGTTTTAACTTTAAGCCAAATGTAATTGTATGTTTCCCAAATAAATAAATAAATAAATGCAAGTATATAATATCGTATAAGTTAAGGTGACGCATCGATGGTGAATCCATAAAGCAAAGGATTAAGAATGTTCTAAGATGTAGGTATTTGTGTAATATTATCTTCGTACAACTATAATTCTTATTATTGCATAACTTTACCCAAAGGTGGCCTGGAGAGATCGCTCACAGTGATAAGGCCTCCTTCGTCGTACATATCCTGTAATACCTAGTTTTTAAGTTTTCATACTTTATTTTGACTGCAATAAAAGTATATTCATTCATTCAATTATGACATAATTGTGCCTCAAAAAAATCTTAATAAAAATCTTTATTGATTCACCGTTGTATATTTTTTAGAAATGTCTTACAATCGCCATATTTAATATTAGCCTATTGGCGGCGCTAGTTTCGCGATGCGTCACCTTAAGGCGATGCCTAACCTGAACTAGCGACGCCAATCGATTTTAATTTTTAGCTATTAAACCGGATCTATTTTAAACAATTTCCGAACGCAAGTCTCCAAGCAAACATGTATACTATTTATCTAATTATTTAGTACTAATTTTTAATCTGTTTTTGCACTCGAAATTTGGATTAACGCCATAAGTAGCCGTTTTTGGCGGTAATTCAAATTTCGTGTCCAAAACAAACCCAAAAGTTAAGTTAAAGTTTTAATAAATAGTATAAGTGTTTTCCAAGAGGCTGCAGCTTCGAAATTGTTAAAAAGATGTTTAGTTTAGTTGCTAACAAAAATAGTTAAATTGTACACAACATTTCTGTAATGCCTAGTACTTAAGTTGTGTATTTTGTGCAATAAAGTATATCTATCTATCTATCTATCTATCTAACAATTTAAATCAATTCGCGTTGCTAGTGTGTCTTACCCGTCACCTTAAAGCTTAATTTATACAGCCTATAATCACAAACCATTAAATTCGAATACTAAGTTTATATACACGTAATATAAAGTGGCTAATTATCCATTAAACCATCAGGTATAAAACCTAAGGCCTAGTACAAATGAGCGATAGAAGTTTAAACTATCAGCCTATATACTGTCTCACTGCAGGGAAAAGGCCTTCATCATAGAAATCAAGTCATCGCTACTATGACGGGATTAGGCTTAATCACCACGCTTGCCATATGCGGATTGGTGATCAGAAACCCGAGCTATGTTCGAAAAATTCGAAAATATCTTTTGCTCGACACGGGAATCGAACTTAGAACCCCGAGATCACGGCCTGTTAGTTAAGCTATTAGACCAACAGGGCGTTTTTTTGTGTTTACTTTTATGTATATTGTTGCACGATCCGTTTGGAACAGTGGTAGTGAACGCTGCCTCTCTGGTCCAAGGGTTGATGGTTCGATCCCCGCACAGGATTAGGCTTAATCACCACGCTTGCCAAATGCGGATTGGTGATCACGAACCCGAGCTATGTTCGAAAAATAGAAATATACCTTTGCTCGACCTGGGAATCGAACCCAGGACCCCGATATCACGGTCTGGTACTTAACCCAACCAACAAGGGTGTTTGCTATGTATTATATGTATGTATTTACAAAAGAAAAGTAGGTATTTATTTGTAATCCCACTGTTGATTCTGATATCCGTAACACAGGTGCTTGAGCTACCTATCTCGGAGTCAGATCAATGTATGTGATGTTGAGAAATATTTATTTATGTATTATTTAAAAAAACCACTAGAGCTGTGGAAGTACCTAGCCTTAAAGGAGACCCTCGCAGTTTCATATATTTTTGGTCCAAATATGATAGTGCCGGCCAAAAGATTTTTTTACTGTATTCTGTTAGGATTTAGAAAACTTCCCTCAAAATATCTGACAACCATAACCTAAATACTAGAAATAAACACAAGCTTGCTGTTCCACATCTCAGACTTTTAAGATTGGTAATTCATTTGTAGGAATGAGTATTAAAATATTTAATAAGTTACCACAAAAGCTTGTTGATTTACCAATGCCTAAATTTAAAACACATGTTTAAAATTATTTAATGGCAAAAGCCTATTATACAGTTAGTAATTACTTGAATGACAAGAATCTGTGGAAATGATAAACTGTTCGCCTACACCCATGATACTGTACTTATAAAAATTTTGGCGATTTAAAAGAGTAACTGGCGAGTTTCTTGCCGGATCTTCTCGTCAGAATCAACTTTCCGATTCCGGTAGTAGAATCACATTATATTTATTAATTTCTTTGTATATTTTTTGTATCGACATATATGTGTAATGTATAATATACATAGTTATCATTTATATTTTTCATGTATGGCGATTTGTAAGAACTGTATATAAGCCTATGCAAATAAAGTACTTTTGAATTTTGAATTTTGACTTGTACCCCTGATGTTCAAATGTCATGATTTGGAAAAACCAAACATGTTTAACATATTATGAAGAGGTTGATTTTAGACCTCAAATAATACCAAGGATAATGGACCCTACAGCTTTGGTGCCATAGCAGTACCGAAACCCGGGGATTCGATCCCCGGGTCGGGCCAAACATTTGTATCTAAGTTTCCGGTAATAAATTCTTACCACCTTATTATAAATCGCAGTCTTAAGTTATTACCGTACTAAAGCTCAAGCCATCCCGCTCCAATACACAATGTTAAAAGAAGCGGGCACGGGTTTAGGTAATCTGTGAGGCGGGCATGAGTTTAGTTCCGGAACTTTTTTTAGACCACGTTTTGAAATAAGGCGGTTGGTGTCAGCCCGGGGTCTGGAAGTTGGCGGTCTTGTACCCCCGTGCCTCGGAAAGTACGTTAAGCCATTGGTCCTGCGCCCAATCCCTCTCCGGTCGTGTCACGCTGGCGTCCCATCGGAATATGAGTGTAAGGGAATAGAAAGTGCCCTTGTGTTTGCGCACACACTTGAGCACTATAATATATCCTGCCTACGCGGCTGATCGTTACGATCGGTCGCCGTAGCCGTAATCGGTTGGGGGAAATAGATTTTTAATTGTCACTTCTTTATGCTGTATCTTATGTTGGTGATTAAATAAATAAATAAAATAGTACATTTACGAATATTTAAGACATACTATTTATCATTTGTAGTCTGTTATATAAAAGTTCATCGTCAGCCCATTTAAGACCCCACTGCTGGGGCACGGGCCACCCTCAATCACATGAGGGGTGATTGCCATATTCACCACGCTTGGCAGACGGTTTGGCGAGGGTTTAGATATCAATGCAGAGTTTTCCTTCTCTGGGTGCTGATGATCATGCCAGCAGCTTTACCTTAGTCGCCTTTTACGACACCTCGGTAAAAGTGAGGGTGGCCTATTCTACTCTGCCGGGGACCACACGGCAATGGTATAAATGGGCTGACGATGATATAAAAGTTAAATGTTGATTTGTAAGTTTGGGTCATTGTCGATAAAAAAGAAGAACGACCCACCTATAGTTCATTCACGTAGGGCCTAAGACATAGGCTCTTAGCATCACTTAATGAGGCCTAGGAGATTGTATTTCCTTGAACTAAGGTTTCCACCAGCTGCATCAAAACAGGAAATTATCCAGTCAATTTATCGTTAAGCGTTGTCTACACTTATGAACAAACATAATATTGCCAATGAATCGACAAAATGTTTAAGGAACAGGGTCATCTCACTTAATATTTTGTTCCTTAGTATGGGAAAAAATAGTTAAGGCGACGGGTAGGGCACACTAGCGACGCCAATTGATTTTAATTTTTAGGGTTCCGTACCTCAAAAGGAAAAAACGGAACCCTTATAGGATCACTTTGTTGTCCGTCCGTCCGTCCGTCTGTCAAGACCCTTTTTCTCAGGAACGCGTGGAGGTATGAAGCTGAAATTTATATCAATTACTCAGGTCTACTGTCCCTTGAAGCTGTGAAAAAATCAAACTTCTAAACCAACACAATCAAAAGATACAGCCGATTATATCGATATTTTCATCAAATTTTCGACACTCGCAAAGGAATCAAAACCTACAGGGTACTTCCCGTAAACTCAGAATCTTGAAATTTGGCATGAAGCATTGTCATATAATGCAAATATAGGAAAAATTGCGAAAATCACATTTTTTTAGTTATATAAAATAATAAAAATATTTTAATAAAATGAAATTTACTACTTTATTTCTCACGAACGAATAAAGGTATCAAATTGAAATTTATACCAAATACCTAGGTCTACTGTCCCTTTAAGCTGTGAAAAAATCTAACAAAAGTTAACGCAATCAAAAGATACCGGCGGAACCCTCGGTGCGCGAGTCAGACTCGCACTTGGCCGGTTTTTTAGCTACTAAACCGGATCTATTTGAAAGAATTTCGGGGTTACAACCTTTCGGCAAACACTTATATATACTAAATAACCATGCACAAATGTTGGGTCCGTTTTTGTACGCGAAAAATTGATTCACGCCAAAAGCGGCTATTTTTGGCGGTAATCCAAAATTCGTGTTCAAAAGCAGACCAAACAGTTAACTATAATTATTAAATAAATAGTATAGGTGAGATATTGTAACCTCGTAATTGTTTAATATAGTAGATCCGGTTTAGTAGCTAACAATTAAATCGATTGGCGTCGCTAGTGTGCCCTACCCGTCACCTTAAGCAGTTTTCATTAGATGGAGTTTGTAAAAAATTGTACGAAAAAAAAAACACTTTTTATTTCGTGGTCCTTGAGGGCGGTTTTTTTTCGTAGATATTTTTTTTCATGCTTTTTAGTGTCACATTATTTGGCAACCCCCTCCCCCCCTCTCCCCACCCTTGCCAAACAACCAACAAACGAATTGTGAGTACAGTATTGAAAGTTATCTTATAACTGGGGGTGCCAAGAAATGAGACTCTAAAAGGATTGAAAAATAAGTTTTCTGCGAAAAAAAAAGAGGTAACACCTTTTCTCGAGTGTACTGTTATAAAATGTTATTTGAGGTGTATAAAGTGTAAAAAATATTATTTTACACTTTTTAGTTCGTGGTTTTTGAAGGCGGTTTTTTTTTGCAGAAAATTTTTTTTCGTTTTTGTTTCTCGACGGTGGCCGTATTACAGTTGAATGTTGGCACAGAATAAATACGAGTATAGGACAGTATTGGTCGTTTTCCTGACTGATGCCTCTATCACAGAATATACTTACAAGTTACGCTATGACAAGTAACGTCTTCCAAACCAATACTTCGGTTACGGCGGCCAATCTCAGCGAACAGCCTTCGACGCAGGACATATTAAAGTGCTCAATTGTTTGCGCAGACAAAGGCGTACTTTCTGTTCCCTTACCCTCAAATTTCGATGGAACACCAGTGTGACACGACAGAAGAGGGATCACGCACAGGATCGATGGTTTAATGTGCTTTCCGTGTCAAGACCGGCAAATTCTAGATTTCGGGCTGACACCGAGATTTTCTTAACTGAGGACAATTTATCTCTCACCATACCTCACAGAAAACTGGCGTGAAGCAGCACTATCCTGTGTTTTGCTACGTGAGTGAGGGTACTGGAGGCCCAATACAGGGGGTTTAAATGTTGAAACTTGAGGCTCCGCTGGTGTCGCGGGTGTCCATGGGCGGCGGCAACGCTTAGCATCAGGTGATCCGTCTGCTCATCTGCCACCTGTCACATAAAAAACGTTTGGAAAATCCTGATTCGAACCTGGACCGCCCATATGGAAAGCGATTTCTTGTCTACTGAGCTACCTCGCTTCACCTTTGTACCCATAATCATTCTTAAAAAATACATACTTATCGATCTGATTAACGGATTTGCTGGTGAAACTCTTCATGAATGAATATACTTGAAATAAGGTACTTACATTGATTTTGTTTTTTATTATTTAATCAGTATGTAGGTGCTTAACGTATTATGAAATCTTATCCACATAAGTAAATAATCTAAATTTACTGATAACATTGATAATAACAGGTGGTCCTGCACTCTTTATATTATTCAGTTGTCATAACAACAATAATTTATTATTGCAAATTATTCATCATCACTATGTGCCGTGTGGTCCCCGGCAGAGTAGAATAGGCCACCCTCACTCTTACAGAGGTGTCGTAAAAGGCGACTAAGGTAAAGCTGCTGGCATGATCATCAGCACCCAGAGAAGGAAAAACTCTGCATTTATATCAAAACCCTCGCCAACCCGTCTGCCAAGCGTGGTGAGTATGGCAATTACCCCTCATGTGATTGAGGGAGGCCCGTGCCCCAGCAGTGGGGACTTAAATGGGCTGATGATGATGATGATTCATCATCATCATCATTTCCAGCCATTAATATTGTCAGAGTATTTACACCGGGAACCTGTGGGTGAAACACACCAATCGATCGCTCGAAACCCTGCGCATTCAGTACAAAAATGTATTCAGGATGTTATTGAGTCTACCTCGATATTGCAGCGCTCGGGAATGTTTGCGCAGAACCAAGCTGATAGCTTTAATGCTATCATCTGCAAAAGAACAGTATCCCTGATTAGCAGGATCCGAAACAGTCACAATAGCATCCTGAAGACATTGGTGGATAGGTATACCTCACCATTTTGGAGGTGTTTTGTAATGAGAGTGATCCCGGAAACCAGCATGTCTCGGTGATTACTGTATTCACCCTAAGTTAAATATGAAATTTTAATTTTGATTTGATTGGATTTAATTTGGTTCAATTTGATTTAATTTGATTTAATTTGATTTAATTTGATTTAATTTGATTTAATTTGATTTAATTTGATTTAATTTGATTTAATTTGATTTAATTTGAATAATTTAATTTAATTTTATTTTATCTTATATAATTTTATTTAACCATATTTCATTATATTAATTTTATTTCATTTGATTTAATTTTAATTAATTTGATTTTATATTATTTAATTTGGTTTAATTTACTTTTATTTAATTTAAATTTCATTTAGTTTTAATTAATTTTGATTCCAATATAATTTCAAATTAAGTTACTTTCTAGCAATAGTCCTTAAGTTGATTGTTACTAACACATCATATGGATTTTACTTATCGGAATAAAATAAAATTGTATTTATTTATTTATTATTACTGATCCACTTTTGAATATAGGCCTATCGCTTCTAGTTCCATGCGTAGCGGTTAAAAGCCTTGGTCATCCATTTTACGCCCGCATGTTCCTTGATGTCGTCAGTCCATCGAAGCGTGGCTCTCCCACGGTCGCGATGATGATTCCGTGTATCCAGTCCCTTATGGTAATTGCAGATAACTGAGTGAGTTACTAACTGCATACTGGTTTTGCTGGCCGCTAATTTTATTCCAACTCGCAAGCCGGCCTACGACA
Source organism: Marasmia exigua (assembly GCA_019059595.1). Lineage (NCBI taxonomy): Eukaryota > Metazoa > Arthropoda > Insecta > Lepidoptera > Crambidae > Marasmia > Marasmia exigua. The sequence continues at coordinate 96,484 of JADPWL010003211.1, read as the reverse complement.
ACCATGATTACACGACCTGTTTAGAAAATAAACTTGGCTGCGTGTTATGCGTGCTTCTAATGAATGAAATAAAGTTTAAAAACTAAAACCCGACTACCAAAAAAACACGCTCTAAAAAGTACGAAACAAGAAAACCGTCTGCTGAAATTATAATGCCGTATTGCCGTGGTCGTATGCCACATTGATTTTATTTTATTATTATAATGAATCTGTTTTGCTACAGTAGGTTGCATACGACCACGGTGATACGGCATAAAAATTTCAGCAGAGACAGTTTTCTGGTTTCGTACCTTTTAGAGCGTGTTTTTTTGGTAGTAGGGTTAAGTTTTAAAACTTAATTTTTATTAAACATATTTTTGGTTATGTAAATAAAATTATATATTTGAAATGTGCAAAAAAAGCTATTTCATTTGATACCCCACACGGAACCGCCAAACATTTTTTTTTTAGTTCCTTACTCTAAGTCCTCTAGAGGGCGCTGTAGTCCATTTAACGTGACGTCATGTAGCCTATAACCAGAAGACAATCAAGACGCTTCTAACGACACCCGATTTGTTCAAATATACGCTGATAATATACAATACGAATTTCTTACAAAGAACATAGGTTGAAATCTTTGGCCTAAACCGAGGATTGAACCTGGGCCCTCTTTAAAGTGCGACCCACTAACTACTGCACCACCGAGGCAGTTAAGAGCATTATCTATAGACGTGTGTAACTCTTTACTGAATCGACTCAGTGATCCGACTCAGCCAAATGATACACTGTTCTGAATCTCTAATGTTCGCTCTGAATGTATCATTCTACTCAAATGGATTTCGTAGTCAATCGGAACGTGGTAGTAATCTCGCTCATTGATACGGATGAGCCGAATGATTCGAGTGAGCCGAAAGAGCTGAATGATCCAAGTGAGCCGAATGAACTTAATGATCTGTATGAGCGAATGATCCGCTCTGAATGTACCATTCGACTCTAATGGATCTCGTAGTCAATCGGTACGCGGTAGTAATCTCGCTCACTGATGCGGATGAGCCAATGATTCGAGTGAGCCGAATGAACTGAATGATCTGAGTGAGCCGAATGATCCGAATGAGCGAAAGAGTCGATGTTCCAAATGATACGTGTCACTGTTCCTCATCTTTGGACTGATCCAGATATAAACGAGATATTTGTCGTCCTCGTCTACGACGACAAATATCTCGTTTTTAGCTGTCAAATTTCATATTTCCTCGTCTACGACGACAAATATCTCGTTTTTAGCTGTCAAATTTCATATTTCCTCGTCTACGACGACAAATATCTCGTTTTTAGCTGTCAAATGTCATACATGCGCTCCGCGCCAAAATGTTGTCTACTCTCGTCCGTGCGAGCGCATCGTTCTATCCCGCTCATCGCTCAGTCTGGTGAGCGAGAAGCAACTAGCGAATACGAGTGTAGACAAAATTATCTCGTGGTGCGCATGTTAGCCCTAATGGTGTATCTGTGCACATTCACATCCCTTTAACCCAGAACGCTATGATCTGAACATAGTCAAGAAAAGAGTGAATAGGCTTTTACTAGACAGGCATGATCCATCTTCGGCCACGTCATCACTTACCATCAGGTGAGATTGCATCCTTCTATCCCGCTCATCGCTCAGTCTGGTGAGCGAGAAGCAACTAGCGAATACGAGTGTAGACAAAATTATCTCGTGGTGCGCATGTTAGCCCTACTGGTATAAAGATGACCTAAGCGGCAAGTATTTCTATACATTTATACTTCAGTTTATCTGCTATTGACCTCTCTTGAATGAAAGCTGTTGATAGCAACCGTCCACACAAACATACATGATCGAACATACAAACATGTTTGTCTACAGGGTAGACATCAAATCAAAACATGTACGTCATATGAAGAAAATACTCGATGCAAGTTTGCGATTATTTCATTACTAGCTTTTGCCCGCGGCTTTGCTTGCGATAGAAAAGAGGATATCCTTTGACGGTCATATGTTTCTCATGTTATAAATTGAACTACCTACTAATGGAGCATTTTTTTTCAATTTAATTTTTTTTTTTTTTTATATGAGAGGTGGCAGACGAGCAGACGGATCACCTGATGGTAAGCAATTCCGCCGCCCATGGACACCCGCACCACCAGTGGAGTCACAAGTGCGCTGCCAACCTTGTATTTACTTTTAGTTTAATTTTATTTCTTAGTTATTGTCTTAATTTTCTTGTGTTTTTGTTCAATAAAATTCCCTCATTTTGTTTTTTTCTTATTTTGTTATTCGCAAATTATAAGACGTATATTTTGATAAACACTAAAAAACATCGTGAATTCGCCAAGTCGTCATACTGTTCATGATAAGACTGCGGAAGTAGATAGCTCGATAGAAAATGTTTATTTGTCACTAAAAATACAGACATTTATACGCCGAGATGTTACGTATTATTACCCGAATAAGGCCACAGATATATAGATATATACGCTTAAGGCGACGGGTAGCCTAACTAGCGACACTATTCGTTTTTAATTGTTAGCTACTAAAGCGGATCTATTTGAAACCATTTCGGGGTTACAACCTCTCTGCAAACACTTACACTGGTCCGTTTTTGTACGCTAAAAATTGATTACCGCCAAAAGTGGCCACTTTTAGCGTGAATCAATTTTTCGCGTACAAATGTTGGGTCCGCCTTTGGCATGGTTATTTAATAAATACCTAGTATAAGTGTTTAACGCCGTGTGGTCCCCGGCGGGGTAGAAAAAGCCACCCTCACTCTTACCGAGGTGTCGTAAACTAAGGTAAAGTTGCTGGCATGATCATCAGCACCCAGAGAAGGAAAACTCTGCATTTTTATCAAAACCCTCGCCAACCCGTCTGCAAGTGTGGTGAGTATGGCAATTACCCCTCATGTGATTGAAAGAGGCCCGTGCCCCAGCAATGGGGACTTAAATGGGCTGATGATGATGATGATGATAAGTGTTTAACGAGAGGTTTTAACCCCAAAATTAATTAAAATAGATCCGGTTTAGTAGCTAAAAATTAAAATTGATTGTCGTCGATAGTGTGCCCTACCCGTCACCTTAAGCAGTATCGACACTCCGCCATTTTGTGTTATTTTGTTGAGAGAGTCTAGGGCTGTGCCTTTAATTTTCGTTATATTGAATTATATATTTTTGTTTAGCGCTCTATCTTAGCCTCAACTTTAGTCAGGCGATTTTAGATAGCTACTTTTGATTAGAGCATTGGGGTTGTCACTATTTGAATATTCTTAAGATTTAAATCATGTTGGCTGTATGAATAAATATTTCAATTAAATATTCGAAGAGATTTAGGTAGTTTATAAACAAAATTGTGAAGGTAAATAATAAAAAAACGAATATAAAATAAAAATATTGTTTATTAAGTCAAATACAAAACACTTATGAATGTCAAATATGTTAGGAAATAAGTAAATGTGTATAGGTACCTATTTCACAACGAACTCGTGGCATTTTTAAAGTACATTACGGATATAATACACCTACTTGATATAACTTTATCATTTATTACTTGTTATAAAATTGCAGTGATAAAATGGCGGCTATAACCATAAGCATATAATGTAATCAATTGTAATCTCTTTTGTGTCAAATAAATGTTTTTTTTTCATATATAATTATATAATGGAAAAGTTGGCAACCATAGGTAATAACAGATTTAAATACTAATTGTAGCAGATCGAATGTTACATTATCTTTTTGACGCCTTAAGGCGACGGGTAGGGCACACTAGCGACGGTAATCGATTTTAATTTTTAGCTACTAATCCGAATCTATTTTAAACAATTTCGGGGTTACTACCTCTCGGCAAGCACATTTACTATTTATTAAATAACTATGCACAAATGATAGGTCCGTTTTTTTAAGATTGATTACCGCCCAAAGCGACCTACTTAACCTTATAGCTTTTATTAATTTAATAACCATACCTAAATGCTGCGTCTGTTTTTAAACAAAAAAAAATTTGAATTACCGCCAAAAGTGGCCGCTTTTGACGGTAATTCTAAATTCAAGTGCAAAACCAGATCAAATAGCTAACTATAACTTTTAAATAAATAGTATAGGTGTTTACCGAGAGACTGAAGCCCCCAAGTTGCTTAAAATAGATCTGGTTAAGTAGCTAACGATTAAAATCAATTAGCGTCGCTAGTGGGGTATGACCCTTGGCCATAATTAAGAAATCGCTTACGTACATAGCAAATGAAAGATAATTCGAATGAAAATTACTATTTTATGCTTAAGCCTTGCAGTTAAGACGTTTAAAATCGACTTTTTTTCAATTATAGCTCGTTTGGAACAATTATATAATGTTGATCTTAAGGTGACGGGTAGGGCACACTAGCGACGCCAATCGATTTTATTTTTTAGCTATTAAATAGGATCTATTTGAAACTATTTCGGGGTAACAACCTCTCTGCAAACACTTATACTATTTATGAAATAACCATGCACAAATGTTGGGTCCGTTTACGCGTTGGACCCAACATTTTTTCATGGTTATTTAATAATAATATTAATAATAATAATTCTAACAACATCTCATACTTTGACCTGATTCCGTACTAAGTAGCTAAAGCACTTGTGTTACAGATATCAGGCAACAGAGGAACACAAATATATACTTAAATACATATATTACACCCAGACACTGAACAAACACAAGTGTTCATCGCACGAATGTTTGTCCAGGGTGGGGATCGAACCCACGACCTTTGGCGTAAGAGGCAGGGTCACTACCAATTCGGCCATCCGGTCAGCCATATTTAATAAATAGTATAAGTGTTTGCCGAGAGGTTGTAACCCCGAAATAGTTTCAAATAGATCCTATTTAATAGCTAAAAAATAAAATCGATTGGCGTCGCTAGTGTACCCTATCCGTCACCTTAATTATAATATTAAGGCGACGGTTAGGGCACTCTAGAGACGCAAATTGATTTAAATTATTAGTTACTAAGCCAAATTATTACATAAGTTTGTCTTAAAAAATGTTAAATACCATCCTTAAAGTATTCACTGATAACTTTTTTAAAAATGTCTCTCATTCACCATAATCGATATAAATCACTTATAGTGATAAGGCCGTCTTTGTTGTTCATATCCTGTAATATCTAGTCTTAAGTTTTCATACTGTACTTTGAGTGCAATAAAATTTGATTCATTCATTCATTCATTCATCACTTGGCGGCGCTTAGTATCATCGCAGGTGTCACCTTAAGGTGACGAGTAGGGCACACTAGCGACGCCAATCGATTTTAATTTATAGCAACTAAACCGGATCTATTTTAAACAATTTCGGGGTTACAACCCGTAGGCAAACACTTATACTATTTATTAAATGACCATGCAAAAATGTTGGGTCCAACCCGTACACGAAAATTGATTCCCGCCAAAAGTAGCCGCTTTTGGCGTGAGTCAATTTTTCGCGTACAAAAACGGACCCAACATTTGTGCATGGTTATTTAATAAATAGTATAAGTGTTTGCCGAGAGATGGTGACCCCGAAATTGTTTGAAATAGATCCGGTTTAGTAGCTAAGAATTAAAATCGATTGGCGTCGCTAGTGTGCCCTACCCGTCACCTTAATGAATTCATTACGTAGTGATCCTTTCATAAAATCGTAAGTGTATAGGTGTTATATGCAGGTTAGTTCAACTCGCTACTAGGCGATTATATATTATATTAGGATTGTGCAAAATATTTGAAGAAAAATTACTCGATTTATTTTAACTCCCGACGCGAAAACGACGGTGTGTTATAAGTTTGACGTGTCTGTGAAAATGTGTGTGTGTCTGTCTATGGCATCGTAGCTCCCGAACATATGAAACGATTTTGATGTTGTTTTTTTGTTTGAAATATGAATAAGGGGGAGTGTTCTTAGCTATGTTGGATAAAAATCGATCCATGATGGCCGCCGTCACAAAGATATGGATTGTATGTTTTAACACAACTCCCACAATATGGGTATCATACTTATAAAAGAGCTTGAGAAGCAGAATATATTTGACTGACCGGATGGCGCAATTGGTAGTGACCCTGCCTCTTACGGCAAAGGTCGTGGGTTCGATCCCCACCCTGGACAAACATTCGTGCGATGAACACTTGTGTTTGTTCGGTGTCTGGGTGTAATATATGAATCTAAGTATATATTTGTGTTCCTCTGTTGTCTGATATCTGTAACACAAGTGCTTAAGCTACTTAGTACGGAATCAGGTCAACGTATGAGATGTGTGACAAATTTCAAATCCAAGATGGCCGCCGTCGGGGTATTTATTAAATTTTAAATTTTGTGATTTTGTATGGGAAAAGTAGAAAAAAACTTTTCATTTTTCGGATTTCGACCTCGATATGTACTTCATTTGCATGGGCTATATACGTGTGTTTCTGTATATTATACCCTTTTCTTACACGTTTTATAGAACATACCTATACTATACCAAAACCGTCTAAAAGTACCCACGATTATACATTTTTGACAACCCGTTTGGAACAGTGGTAGTGTATGCTGCCTTTGGTCCAAGGGTTGCGGGTTCGATCCCAGCACAGTACAAACATTTTTGTGCATGAATATGACTGTTTGTATTAGTCTGGGCGTTTCTTATGTATTACAAGTATGTGTTTACAAAAGAAAAGTATTATTATGAATATATTTGTAATCCCACTGTTGATTCTGATTCTTTCTATCAATAGTCAGTCTGGATTGGTTTATTTTAATGTACTTTGACATCCTGAGACTATTGCTTTGGTTTTACCCCCGGAATCCCACGATTTTTAATTTAATATTTTTTGTCAACAGATAAGATAACATGGACGTCGAAAATGTGAACTGCAAGATCAAAGTGTCGCAGTGTGTGGACATGGAGATCATTCCCATCGAGAGACCCTTGAAGGTGACAGAGTAAGTATTAATTCCATAAAAAAAACAAAATTGTCAAAAAATCCAAGTCTCGTGCTGAGTTGTTCTACCGTGAAAAGTTGTGAGATCTATGTTACCAAGAGGGTTATTAACTTGGCGATCGGCTCAGTACTTTTTTCTTAAATATGGGTAAAATAGTTCAGCGGTTTTCGTTAGATGGGGCTTATAAAAAGCAGATGTAGCTTTAAAAAGCAATCAAGCAAATGGTTTGGCGTTTGATTCGACAGATGTCACTGTGCATTTTTACATCGCGCTAGCAAAGCGTGTTTCCGAAACAATGCACGCAAGCCGCTTTAATTAAAATTATTAAATAAAATCAGTACGGGAAATTACGGAGAGGTCCAGAAGGTATTGGGAATTTGGTTAAATAGCAAATAAAACGAATTCTGATGCTTTATTCAATCGTCTTCCTGGCTGATTCTCGAAGCGGCCGTTCTACATACACTTTGAATATTGGTCGATTTCCTCTAGATGGCGCTAGCACTGACTAGCCGACTGATACCTCTATATCAGTATATATAACTTACTCTATGCAGTAGGGGAGATGTATATAATGAGGATCACTTAAGCGATAATTTAAATAAAACCATGTTTATTAATGAATCGTTTATTATTTTTGGCCATTTTCATTCTTTGGTCAAAGCACTATTAATTGAGATTACTTTAGATCAGATACAATACTTATTTTAAGAACAGTAGTTAGTTAAAAAAAAAACAGTTTTGATCACCATTGTCAACACTGGTTTGCAATGGTGATCAGCGTGTTGACAATGGGGATCAATACATATCACACACATAATTACGGGCAGATTCCCATCCACTGCATTCTGAATGTGCCCAAAGCCCACAAGCAGTACACCGGAACCACATCTCATTGTCTCTACCGAATTCACCACATATGAGACACTGGTTTCCAGGGTCTTCTTCATCATCATCTATGTCATCTTGACATAAATCGTCTGTTTTGACCTCAGATGTCGATGATGACCCATTAGATTCGCGTAGAATTCTTTTCTTTACCTTAGCAGCAGCCGCCTTCGGCAACACTGCTGGCTTGCTCTTCTTTCCTATGCCTTTTCCCTTCACTTTTTCAGCCTTAGCTTTCTTCTTTTTCAACCAGGGAATCGTTAACTGGCGTTGAAGTCAGAATGGTGGCGTGCAGTTTTTTTCTTACTTGCCTCGTCTTAAGCACAGTCGTTTTCTCTGGCATCTGGATGAAATCTTGTATTTTAGTCAAAGTAGGTAATGGCAGCTCAGGTGCAGATGTTGACGCTGTAGTATGTTCAGGTGTACGTAGATTAAAACCCGTGGACGTACTAGGAATAGGACTAATGTGCCGTTCTGAGTCAGCAGCAGATGGTTGTACTGCTGTGGAATCATCATCTTCAACTACGTTGGGCTCAGATTGTAGGACTTCAGCAGCTACAAAGTCTTCATCTGTAAAGATGTTAGGGTTTAGTGGAAATATACCCGTAGCCTTAAATCCTGCTTATATCTTTTGTGCAAACTAGAAAATGGAATGTTCATTGCAAGTGCAGCTTTCCTCATTGTATATCCCTCTTCATCAATTAGCTTAACAGCCCTTTTCAGCTGGTCCATGGACCAGCTGGCTTTGGTTGTCTTTCTCGGACGTACAGTGGCGGACAGGTCAAGGTATACAAAACTGTCAAACTTCCTCAATCGATTTCGAACTCAATTTGTAACAATATAAGGTTTATAATCGAATGAAGAAATTTGACAGTTTTGTATAGCTTGATGTGTCCGCCACTGTACTTTCACCATCTGAAATATATAACAAAACTTTTTCAAAATGTTACTTGTGTCCGCAATGGGGATCACTGGTAGGCAATGGTGATCACATGATTCCCATTGCCTACATCACCAAAATCGGGAAAAAAATATCTTGACACAAACACAATACTCGTTACAAGAAATTTACTATAACAATATGGAAGTCTAATACTACGGCTCAAATAAAATACCATGAACGAAACGAAAACCCAAATATTTCGTAACTTACCTTCTAAACAGTGCAGACGAAAAATTACATCAAAATGGCGCGAAACGTGTACACATGTGTAACTCGGAAGCGCACGGCGAACACTGGCCGCCGCCGCCGCCGACGCACGCTATTGGTCCTCGGCTAGCAAGTAGGCAAGTTGCAATCGCTCGCTCGAGTTTGGTTTTTGTTTTTTTACGTGATCACGATTGCCAACTGATCCCGATTGCATACATCTCCCCTATAAATTATACTATGCAATCACAAAGTTATCGGTTTATTTAAATTAAATTCATTTGTTTCACAGAGAAATCAGCGGACTCGACATTTTGGTTGAAGAATTACACAGGGTGTTCTCACAAGACTTCGTTAATATACAGGCTGTTCAGAAACTGATGGCTGGATACAAATCGAACCCGAAAGACTGGAAGAAATATGCCAAGTTCGATCGTTTCCGGTGAGTGAACAATTAAGTTTTTTCATTTGTTTTAGGTCATAAGCGATAAACGAGCTCGCGGGTCACCTGATGGTACATAATCAATGCCGCCCATGAACATCTACGAAATTAGAGATCGCTAATAGGTTGCCTTCATTCTCCTCTTTATTTAAAACCCCGAAATGACTGATTCTGAATGTGTAACCGTGATTCAGTTGGTCTGTTTCCCCTGTCTAAGGGTTGCGAAGGTCAGACGGCAGTCGCTTCATTGTAATATCCAAACTTCCCTGTATCAGGGTCCAAGCGTACCCTTAGAATAGTTATTTACGGAATTTCTCCCATGTTTCTTATTTTTGGGTTTCCGATATTGCGGCACTGTTGCAAATGCCATGGTCACGGAGTAACTGAAGTTTTTGCGGGTAAGATGTTACTGGCAGACAAATCGGTCTACCCTCCTTCGCAGTCTTTTACCACGCGCACCTGCGGTACCACTGTTCACTAACTCACTATTTTCTCGCACCGGTTCACAACACTCACAGTATCTGGCCGCCAAATGGCAAAAATATTTAGCAGGAATGTATGAATCACTGAATTTTCCCGCTCGCGCAACTATCATATTAGGACGCAAACATGTATGTATATTAAGTTACGATGGGGCTGGCATGTATGTTCAATCAAAAGCCCCCAAATAAATAAAGAATAAAAAAAAATGGCACTTTGTTTAGTTTTACGGTCATTAAATTTTCGAATCGCTGGATTCCAGACATTTGACAATTAAAACCCATCCTCACGATTGAAATTGGCCTGGGAAGGAAGGTGAAGTTAAAGTTCATTAACTAGTACACATGTCTCCTTTCCACTCTGGCGAAGAAGGGAGCGCCGTCGGGGGTTTAGTCGGTAGGCCTCCGGCTTCACTAGAGTAGAGCCCGACATAACTCGTCCACCCCCCGGTTGACAGGTATGCATAAGGCCACTTCAGCCCACTGCACTACGGGCCGGCCGCATTCCCCCGACAAAAAAAAAATAGTTATATAACTCAATCCAGTGATTTGGAACCGATTCCAATAAATATCGGAAACTCAAAAATAAGGTATTTATTTTATTTTATTTTCTTTATTGTAAGGAAACATACAGTACTTAAAATAAAGCTATTTAACACACAAAAACATAATCTTAAACCAATTAAGTTATATTATGAAAACCGCAACATGATGTTCGTACCTAATATAAACAAAAATGAAAAATCGAACTATTGACAAATATCTACTTCGTAAAATCAGGAGACAATTTACCCACAACAGCCTTTTTATAAAAAAATTCAAAATTCAAAAGTACTTTATTTGCATAGGCTTACATATACAGCTCTTACAAATCGTCATACATGAAAAATATAAATTATATCTATGTATATTATACATGTAATTAAACATATATGTCGATACAAAAAATATACTAAGAAATGAATAAATATAATGTGATTCTACCACCGGAATCGGAAAGTTGATTCTGACGAGAAGATCCGGCAAGAAACTCGGCAGTTACTCTTTTTAATCACCAAAATTTTTTTAAGTACAGTATCATGGGTGTAGGCGAACAGTTTATCATTTCCACAAATTCTTGTCATTGAAGCTATCATTAACTGTATATACGCTCGCAGTGTAGTGTTAAATAGATCTAAGTCACAAAAATCGCTGTTATAATTACGACAGGAAACCCAACAAACAGAAAACAGGTATATGGTAGAAATCCCGTAAATAACTATTCTAATGTTAGTACCATGAAAATTTAAAACAAGAGGTACGCTTGTTTTAAATGTCCCTAGCAACGGCTTTGGGCGCAATTGGGAATGACACGATAAGATGTGAATGTGTCAATATAATACACTGCACTATCAGGATATGAACAAAATAAAAAATAAAATTATCTTTAACCTCGTTTTTATTTTTGTTTTAAAACTAAATGTTATTTGTGGAACGCTGACCTGATATAAAATCGAAGAAGCAACGAATATCATTTTCTTTTTTAATTTACCTACTGTGTAGTTGGCTCATGGTTCGAATCCGAGCATGTACCTCTGAAACAGCTTGGCGGTGAGTGAAAACTGACGTGATGTCACGGCGTTGTCAGTGTCAACACGTACCTTTACTGGAGCCCAATTCTCGGGTTTGTGACATTTCAAAAACATGGCGGATATCACTTGAAAATCATACAAATAAACTATATTTTAGTGATATATGGCGTATGAAAAGAAAAGTCACGAGCCCGAGAATTGGGCTGCTGCTCTGCCACATTAAGGTGACGGGTAGGGCACACTAGCGACGCCAATCGATTTTAATTTTTAGCTACTAAACCGGATCTATTTTAAACAAATTCGGGGTTACAACCTCTCGGCAAACATTTATATTATTTATTAAATAACCATGACAAAATCTTGGGTCCAACGCGTACGCGCAAAATACACAATTCACGCCAAAAGCGGACACTTTTTTTTTATGATACAGGTGGCAGACGAGCAGATGGATCACCTGATGGTAAGCGATTACCGCCACCCATGGACGCCTGCAACACCAGTGGAATCACAAGTGCGCTGCTTACCTTTTAACCCCTGGATTGGGCCTCCGGTACCCTCACTCACGCAGCGAAACACAGCCGCATGCACTGCTTCACGCCGGTGCTTTTGGCGTGAATTGTGTATTTTGCGCGTACAAAAACGGACCCAACATTTGTGCATGGTTATTTAATAAATAGTATAAGTGTTGCTAAGTAAGTAACACTTAAGGTGACGGGTAGGACACACTCGATAGTGTGTCCTACCCGTCACCTTAAGTAATTAGTTAGGTGTTAAAAATGACGTTATGCCATCTTCAGGTATACGAGAAACCTGGTGGATGCTGGTAATGGAGCGTTTAACATCATGATCCTGTGTTGGGGACCAGGTCACGCCTCAGCTATCCACGACCACGCCGATTCACATTGCTTCATGAAACAGCTCAGCGGGAATTTAGAGGAAGTCAGGTACCTAGCATTTTTTTTTATGTTGTATCTAAATACTGTAAGAGACCGTGGGAAAGCCACGCTTCGGATTTATTTATTTTTTATAGAAAGGCCAATCAGGATGACCTCACTCCGCCTGATGGTAAGCGGCCGTGAAATCCAAAAATGAGGTTGACAGGCACAGAAGAACTAACAAAGTACCCATTGTGTCTGCCATCCTCACCCTAATGGCCTGCTGAGATGCCGTTTCACGCCCCGCCTAAAAGAATGAATGGGCCGTCTCGACCGGAGTACCACGGCCTCACGAAGCGTGGCTCTCCCTTGGTAAAACAGTGTCTTCAACTCAAACTTGAGTTTTATCGAAATAATCATCGTTTGAACGTAATGATTAAATGAGTAAACTATTTGTTTCTTCAACAATCAATACTGGAAATGTACATATTAATATTTATTGCATTTTATCGGAAGAGTGAGTTTCTTTGCCCTTTGTAAGACAAAGCCCTGAATCAAGGTCCTTTCCTGTTGCGATTTATATACTGACCCTGTGGCTCACCACAGGAATAACCTAACCTCGAGACCTCTTATCAAACTAGATTTAAATAATATCCTCCAACCGCCGTAGCCGTAATGGCCACGGCGGCCAATCTCAACGATCAGCCACATACGCAGGAAATTTTGTAGTGCTCAAACATAACTGTACTCTCTATTCCCTTACCCTCATATTCCGATGGGACACTACTGTGACACGACCGGAGAGCGATCGGGCGCAGGACCAACAGCTTAACGTGACGGGTAGGGCACACTAGCGACGCCAATCGATTTTTATTTTTAGCTACTAAACCGGATCTATTTTAAACAATTTCGGGGTTACAACCTCTTGGCAAACACTTATACTATTTATTAAATAACTATGCACAAAAGCAGACCCAACATTTGTACACGAAAAATTGATTCACCTCATATTCCGATGGGACACTACTGTGACACGACCGGAGAGGGATCGGGCGCAGGACCAACAGCTTAAGGTGACGGGTAGGGCACACTAGCGACGCCAATCGATTTTCATTTTTAGCTACTAAAGCGGATCTATTTTAAACAATTTCGGGTTTACAACCTCTCGGCAAACACTTATACTATTTATTAAATATAACCATGCTCAAATGTTGGGTCCGTTTTTGTACGCGAAATCGATTCACGCTAAAAGTGGCTGCTTAAAATAGATCCGGTTTAGTAGCTAAAATTTAAATCGATTGGCGTCGATAGTGTGCACTACCCGTCACATTAAAAAAGAGTACGCTCTTCTTTTCAAGGTCCCTAAGTCGTAAGATACACAGTTACGTAAAAATTATATTGTTTCTTCTTCTTCTGTGTTATCGGTACATTTTAATAATCTGGTGTCAGTTACGGAGGGAGCAAATCAAATCTCAAAGGGTAACTCTAATATCAAATTGTTTATTTTACGCTGCAATGAAATCTTATGATGCAAGTTATTATTACAATGCAATCACTACTTATCATTTTGTAAATATATACGCATCTACTTATTTGAGACGAATAAACATTATGTTGACAGTAACTTTATAAATATCGATCTATTAATTAGTGCCCCGAAGTGAGAGCACTTCATTTCGGGACATATGTCTATAAGCACCCTCTTATTTCAAGACGGGGTTTAAAAAAGGCGGCCAAGAACAAGTCGGACTCGCCCATGAAGGGTTCCGTAGCAGCAAGTTAGATTATATGGAAGGTAAATTACGGTTTGTAACCAATTTTCGTTGTTAGTTTTCATAGTAATGTAGTTCACATATTTTTTTTATTTTATAATTATTTTATTATAGAAGTTAGAGAGAGAGGGGGGTGTCACACATTTTACCAGTTTGAGAGCGTCTCTTGCGCAAAGTATTAAGTTTAGAAAAAAATCTTTTTTTTCTGCATTAAGCATACAATATCATCTAATCTGCACATAGCACTTTAGAAATATGGTCTTCAATCAAAATAAGAAAATACCACAGTAACTTTTTGGGTTTTTATAGGAATTACCTATTAATCCTGTTGTGTCTAGGAAAAAAAAAGCTTTCTTTTTCTTTCTTATTTTAACCCCTATTATTTTTCACGCTAGATTCGACAAACGAGTAAGCTGGTCACCTGCTTGTACTTTCACAGTCATTAGTACAATACGCGTGCCATTTCGAAATATTACAATGTTTTGGTCAAAATGTCTATTTGTATGTCCTCATTATTATAGCTGTGATAAAATCCGCTTCTGAGTTATTGATGTAAACATGTGATGCTTTGCGCCCTTACACGATAGTGTTATCAGAAAAACCCGACTTCAAACTGGTTTGAACTCAACTATATTTAGAAATCTTAGGCACGCACACATGCATACATTCTTGCATTTTCAACCGCGTTGATAAAATAAATAATAAATAAATAAATATTTCACAACATCACATACATTGATCTGACTCCGAGATAGGTAGCTCAAGCACCTGTGTTACGGATATCAGAATCAACAGTGGGATTACAAATATATACATATAATACTTTTCTTTTGTAAATACATACTTACAATACATAGCAAACACCCAGACCAATACAAACAAACATGTTCATGCACACAAATGTTTGTACTGTGCGGGGATCGAACCCGCAACCCTTGTATCAGAGGCAGCGTTCACTACCACTGTTCCAAACGGGTCATCATAGCGGGTTGATAATAGCCTCCAACCGATTAGGGTTATGGCGGCTAATCACAACGATCGGCCAGGTACGCAAGATATTTTATAGTGCTCAAGTCTGTGCGCAAACACAAGCGCACTCTCTATTCCCTTTACCCTCATATTCCAATGGGATAACAGTGACACGACTGGGTAGGGATCGGACTCAGAAACAAAGGTTAAACGTGTTTTCCTGTACTACCTGTTCGGATAAAGAATGGGATCAGAAATGGCGGCGCATCTATTGACTTCTCGCTCGCACACTATTTGCGTCTATACTCGCACTCGTGGGGTGCGAGTATAGACGCAAATAGTGTGCGAGCGAGAAGTCAATAGATGCGCCGCCATTTCTGATCCCATTCTTTATCCGCACAGGTTGTATGTTAACTGTATGCTTTATTATGTACAAGAGCGCCAACTTCCAGACTGCTGGCTGTCCAAGTTTTTGGCCCGGCCCGGGGATCGAATCCGGGACCTCTTGCGTAGCCGCGTTTAGTTGCGTGAGCCCAATCTGGTGGAAAGGGGATTTTAATAGTTAGCAGCGCACTTGTGGCTTCATTGGTGTTGCCATGGACACCCCATGAGTGGGGGCAATCTGCCAAAAAATGACACACTAAAAAGCTTGAAATATAATTACTGCGAAAAAAAATCGCCGAACTAAAAAGTGTAAAATAATATTTTTAACACTTTATACACTTTAAATAACATTATATAACAGTACACTCGAGAAAAGATTTTACCGAAGTCGGCGCCTAATTCCTGTTGAATAATTGAATGTTGTATTAAATTACACGATAGTGCGGATTCGAGCCTAGGACTCAGTAAAGTCGCTTGTTCTCAACAATCATTGTTAAGGTAGACCTACAAATGTCTTGCTAAATATTGCTATTTTATATATTTACAGGTATGACTGGCCAAAAACAGTGCAGCCCGAAGTTAGAAAAGTTCTAGCGAGCAGACAAACCACAGAGAACCACATCGAATCCAAAATGGCGGAAGAACAGTACTGTCAGAATGACAGCTGTTACAATTATGGCGGGAAAGTTGACAGATGTCACGAGGATTGTCAAAATGGTGGTTACCATCTTGAACAGATGGAAGAGATTGGGAGAACCAGGCTTGAACTTAACGATGTCTGCTATATCAATGGTATGTTTTAAAAAAAATTTTTTTTGCAAATCTGCTTAGGTACAGACACACCCACGTTGGGTTATTTACAACCTACAATTTGATATTGAACCTAATTTTAACTAGTCATAAAAACTTTGTAACCATAACATCATGTCAATCAGGCTGTTGGTGTTCCAAATAAAATCAAATTAAATGCCTTTGACATTAAGGTCAGAGTCGATTGAAAGAATTGCGCAATCGTGGGGTTTAAGAGTTTTTTTTTGTAGTGACAATCAGAGATTTAAATCGCTGGTGACAATAAGCTTCATTACAAAAACACGCCTAGTTGAAGCCCTAATATTCCTGATCTGTCTTTACGGGGTACAAACATGGACAATACGAGAAAGAGAGAGACAGAATAGATGCATTCGAAATGTGGTACTGGAGGCGTATGCTTCGAATACCTTGGACGGCTAAACGCACAAATGTACCTGTTTTTTCCCAACTTGGTATAAGAACCCGACTGTCGAGCGTATGTCTACAACGCATACTCTTTTATTTCGGCCACATAATGCGAAGAGGGGATGCCTTGAAAAACTGGTCATTGTTGGCAACACTGAAGGCAAAATATCACGAGGCCGATCACCAACACAATGGTCTGACCAAATTAAAAGAGCAATATCCCTATCAAAATTCTACCACGTGGTGAAGGCTAGTTCCAATCGAAACCATTGGAGAAAGTTTGTTTGATTGATGAGTTGTGAGGTATCCTGAGTAATGAGGGACCGACTAGAGAGAGATATTGGCAAGAGAAGAGCCCACGTTGCAATTACAACGGACGCGATCTCAAGGCATCATCTCCGTTGGGACTGCCATACTGGCCCGCGAGATGCTTCATCACGCTTCGTTTAATCCACAGAGCATTGAATCTGTGGTTAAATCAATAGAGTCAATTAATTCCAAGAACTCTTATTTATCAGAGAGCGACGACAGCTCATTGGTTCAAAATGCGCCTTCCGTACGAGGGGGAATGGGTTCGATTCCGAGCCTCTAGATTTTTCAGCCTCTGGAGCTAGGCGGTTAGGGAAATATCGTAAGGAAACTTGCACGTTTTGAATAGTTTCTGAAACGTTTAATCATGACTCAGTTGGTCTGGTTCCCCTGTTAAGGGGTTGCGAAGGTCAGACGGCAGTCGTTTCATTGTAATTACCGGACTCCCACTACCTGAATCATGGTCCAAGCGTACCCCGGGCTGGAAGCAATGAGGGAGAACTCGTATTGAACGAGTTGCAAGAAATCAAGATGGCGGACGCTTGCTGCCATATTGTAAAAAACTTGAGTAGTGGAGTAGTCCGCGCCACGAAAGATTTCTCGCGGCATAACACGGAACTAACATTTTAGATTTCTTGTGTCTATGGATGTAAAGTTTAAATTTGAATGTGGATGGTAAATAAAATGCGCTTTTCAATGGACTTCTTTGAAAGTTTCCAAAATGGTAGATTTTGGAAACTTTCAAAGCGCCTTATCAGATAAGTAGAAGGCGCCCTAGGTAAATATAAATAAATAAATATTTCACAACATCACAAACATTGATCTGACTCCGAGATAGGTAGCTCAGTGTTACGGATATCAGAATCAACAGTGGGATTACAATATATACATATAATACTTTTCTTTTGTAAATACATACTTACAATACATAGCAAACACCCAGACCAATACAAACAGACATGTTCATGCACACAAATGTTTGTACTGTGCGGGGATCGAACCCGCAACCCTTGTATCAGAGGCAGCGTTCACTACCACTGTTCCAAACGGGTCATCATAGCGGGTTGATAATAGCCTCCAACCGATTAGGGTTATGGCGGCTAATCTCAACGATCGGCCAGGTACGCAGATATTTTATAGTGCTCAAGTCTGTGCGCAAACACAAGCGCACTCTCTATTCCCTTTACCCTCGTATTCCAATGGGACAACAGTGACACGACTGGGTAGGAATCGGACTCAGAAACAAAGGTTAAACGTGTTTTCCTGTACTACCTGTTCGGATTAAAGAATGGGATCAGAAATGGCGGCGCATCTTTTGACTTCTCGCTCGCACACTATTTGCGTCTATACTCGCACTCGTGGGGTGCGATTATAGACGCAAATAGTGTGCGAGCGAGAAGTCAATAGATGCGCCGCCATTTCTGATCCCATTCTTTATCCGCACAGGTTGTATGTTAACTGTATGCTTTATTATGTACAAGACCGCCAACTTCCAGACTACTGGCTGAACAAATTTTTGGCCCGGCCCGGGGATCGAATCCGGGACCTCTTGCGTAGCCGCGTTTAGCTGCGTGAGCCCAATCTGGTGAAAAGGGGATTTTAATGGTTGGCAGCGCACTTGTGGCTTTACTGGAGTTGCCATGGACACCCCATGGGCGGCGGCAATCTGCCAAAAAATGACACACTAAAAAGCTTGAAATAAAATTACTGCGAAAAAAAATCGCCTTCAAAATCTACGAACTAAAAAGTGTAAAATAATATTTTTAACACTTTATACACTTCAAATAACATTTTATAACAGTACACCCGAGAAAATATTTTACCGAAGTCGGCGCCTTATCCCTGCTGAATAAATTGAATGTTGTATTAAATTACACGATAGTGAGGATTCGAGCCTAGGACTCAGTAAAGTTGCTCGTTCTTAACAATCATTGTTATGGTAGACCTTCAAATGTCTTGCTAAATATTGCTATTTTATATATTTACAGGTATGACTGGCCAAAAACAGTGCAGCCCGAAGTTAGAAAAGTTCTAGCGAGCAGACAAACCACAGAGAACCACATCGAATCCAAAATGGCGGAAGAACAGTACTGTCAGAATGACAGCTGTTACAATTATGGCGGGAAAGTTGACAGATGTCACGAGGATTGTCAAAATGGTGGTTACCATCTTGAACAGATGGAAGAGATTGGGAGAACCAGGCTTGAACTTAACGATGTCTGCTATATCAATGGTATGTTTTTAAAAATATATTTTTTGCAAACCTGCTTAGGTACAGACACACCCACGTTGGGTTATTTACAACTTACAATTTGATATTGAACCTAATTTTAACTAGTCATAAAAACTTTGTAACCATAACATCATGTCAATCAGGCTGTTGGTGTTCCAAATAAAATCAAATTAAATGCCTTTGACATTAAGGTCAGAGTCGATTGAAAGAATTGCGCAATCGTGGGATTTAAGAGTTTTTTTTTTGTAGTGACAATCAGAGATTTAAATCGCTGGTGACAATAAGCTTCATTACAAAAACACGCCTAGTTGAAGCCCTAATATTCCTGATCTGCCTTTACGGGGTAGAAACATGGACAATACGAGAAAGAGAGAGACAGAATAGATGCATTCGAAATGTGGTACTGGAGGCGTATGCTCCGAATACCTTGGACGGCTAAACGCACAAATGTACCTGTTTTTTCCCAACTTGGCATACGAACCGCATCGAGCATATGTCTACAACGCATACTCTCTTATGTCGGCCACATAATGCGAAGAGGGGATGCCTTGAAAAACTGGTCATTGTTGGCAACACTGAAGGCAAAATATCACGAGGCCGATCACCAACACAATGGTCTGACCAAATTAAAAGAGCAATATCCCTACCAAAATTCTACCACGTGGTGAAGGCTAGTTCCAATCGAAACCATTGGAGAAAGTTTGTTTGATTGATGAGTTGTGAGGTATCCTGAGTAATGAGGGACCGAATGAAAGAGATAGATATTGGCAAGAGAAGAGCCCACGTTGCAATTACAACGGACGCGATGTCAAGGCATCACCTCCGTTGGGACTGCCATACTGGCCCGCGAGATGCTTCATCACGCTTCGTTTAATCCACAGAGCATTGAATCTGTGGTTAAATCAATAGAGTCAATTAATTCCAAGAACTCTTATTATCAGAGAGCGACGACAGCTCATTGGTTCAAAATGCGCCTTCCGTACGGGGGGAATGGGTTCGATTCCGAGCATGCACCTCTAGATTTTTCAGCCTCTGGAGCTAGGCGGTTAGGGAAATATCGTAAGGAAACTTGCACGTTTTGAATAGTTTCTGAAACGTTTAATCATGACTCAGTTGGTCTGGTTCCCCTGTTAAGGGGTTGCGAAGGTCAGACGGCAGTCGTTTCATTGTAATTACCGGACTCCCACTACCTGAATCATGGTCCAAGCGTACCCCGGGCTGGAAGCAATGAGGGAGAACTCGTATTGAACGAGTTGCAAGAAATCAAGATGGCGGACGCTTGCTGCCATATTGTAAAAAACTTGAGTAGTGGAGTAGTCCGCGCCACGAAAGATTTCTCGCGGCATAACACGGAACTAACATTTTAGATTTCTTGTGTCTATGGATGTAAAGTTTAAATTTGAATGTGGATGGTAAATAAAATGCGCTTTTCAATGGACTTCTTTGAAAGTTTCCAAAATGGTCGATTTTGGAAACTTTCAAAGCGCCTTATCAGATAAGTAGAAGGCGCCCTAGGTAAATATAAATAAATAAATATTTCACAACATCACAAACATTGATCTGACTCCGAGATAGGTAGCTCAAGCACCTGTGTTACGGATATCAGAACCAACAGCCGAATCACAAACATATGCATATAATACTTTTCTTTTGTAAATCATCGTAATCATCATCGTCAGCCCATTTAAGTCCCCACTGCTGGGGCACGGGCCTCCCTCAATCACATGAGGGGTAATTGCCATACTCACCACGCTTGGCAGACGGGTTGGCGAGGGTTTTGATATAAATGCAGAGTTTTCCTTCTCTGGGTGCTGATGATCATGCCAGCAGCTTTACCTTAGTCGCCTTTTACGACACCTCGGTAAGAGCGAGGGTGGCCTATTCTACTCTGCCGGGACCACACGGCCTTTACCTTTTGTAAATACATACTATCATACATAGAAACACCCAGACCAATACAAACAGACATGTTCATGCACACAAATGTTTGTACGAACCCGCAACCCTTGCACCAGATGCAGCATTCACTACCACTTATCCAAATGGGTCGTCAAATAAATATTAATATAATTATAATGGTTCATTGTAATCTTATGAATATGTTATTGAAATAAACATGTTATTAACTGATAAATTATTAACAAGTGATCCATACATGTTTTGTAGGTATTGCGTGAGATATATAAAACAATTATTAATATTGTTTGTACCTTTGAACTCGATATCTGAAGACTGCATAGATACTATTGAAGCAAACCATATAATCTTTATATATGCATAGCAACACAATGGAACAATATCCGTCTATGAATATTTCCACCTGGTCTTCCAGTTCCCTGTTCTTTAGCCTCCTCCACGCGCCATCCGGAGTCTGTATAGGTCCCAGAATCTTCCTCCAGATCTTTCGTTCTGCCACGAGTAGTTTGGTCTCTTCTTTGCGGGTCAATGTCCAAGCTTCACAGCCGTACATCAAGATTGGACGTATCACTGTCTTGTAGATACGGATTTTTGTGCGTTTGCTAAGAAGCCTGGACACCAAAACCCTGTGTAAAGCTGCACTACAACGTGACCAGGTGGGCGAGCCCAACATCATTGGCGAGACTAAAGCGCATCGACTTCGCTGGCTCGGCCACCTAGAAAGAATGGGAGACGATCGTGCGGTAAAGCGAGCGTATCAGGGACGTCCTAATGGCAAAAGGCCAGTCGGCCGTCCGAGATATTGCTGGAAGGATGAGGTCGAAAAACACCTGCGCGGACTCTCGGCAGATGACTGGCAGGAGGTGGCGCAGGATCGACCAAGATGGAGGCTCTCATTATCGGAGGCCAAGACTCACTATGGGTCGCTGCGCCAACCTAGTTAGTTAGTTATGAATATTTCGCCTGTCGGCCATGAATGCAAGACATTACATATTGTTCTACATGATTTGATCCCTCCCAGCCCATTCCATCACCGGACGACAAGGCGCGGCGACGGCTTTCGTCCTTATGTGGTAGAACTACCCCTTATCCGCACGAAGCGATTCGCTTCCACATTTGTAATGCTGGCGGCTGAGGAATGGAACTCCCTGCCGAGGTCTGTTTTTCCTGACCACTATAATCTGGACAACTTTAAGAGTGAACAGGCATCCTTTAGGCAAACGCGTATCATCCTAGACCTCATCGTCGTTTTTCATCAGGAGCATCATCATCATCATCATCATCAGCCTATTTAAGTCGCCACTGCTGGGGCACGGGCCTCCCTCAATCACATGAGGGGTAATTGCCATACTCACCACGCTTGGCAGACGGGTTGGCGAGGGTTTTGATATAAATGCAGAGTTTTCCTTCTCTGGGTGCTGATGATCATGCCAGCAGCTTTACCTTAGTCGCCTTTTACGACACCTCGGTAAAAGTGAGGGTGGCCTATTCTACTCTGCCGGGGACCACACGGTCATCAGGTGCGATTGTGGTCAAACGTTAGCCTATTGACCAAAAAAAAAAAACATTTAAGTGCCCAAGTGTTTACGCAAACACAAGTGCACAATTTATTTCCTTACTTTCATATTCCGATAGGACAGTGTGACATGACCGGAGAAACGGGCGGGGTACTTTTTTTTGACTCGAACCGAAAATCGAACCTTGGTCACCAAAGTTTAGTTGTACGGGTACAATTTTACCAATTTTATAAGTTACACCAATGTACCTGCGCAGAAGTCTTATTTAAGAAAACTGCAGCAAAATCTTAACCAATAACAACGCTTCATATACCATCAGCAACCCACACTCGTCCACTGCTGGACATAGGTCTCCCCTAATGCACGCCACTGCTCCCGATTTTCGACCACCCTCATCCAGCCCACACCAGCCAGCCTTCGAATGTCATCATCCCATCTTGTCGCAGGGCGTCCTACTCTACGCTTACCGAGTCGCGGTCTCCACTCAAGGACTTTACAGCTCCAACGGCTGTCAGTTCTGCGGCTAATATGACCAGCCCACTGCCACTTCAGTTTGCTAATTGCTTCATATACGCGCCCAAAAATTACAATTTCTTATTGGTTGGTCATGTTCGGTGCGAGTGCAGTTAAGAGAGAGCTATAGCATCCCTCTCTGGATTTATTGGATTTAATCTTAACGTAACGCAACTTGCTCTTCTGCGTAGACCAATTTTGCCGATGTAACTTATAAACGTGGTAAAGTACCTTTCTTATTTGGCGCCCAACGTGGGGTGCAAACCCACCACTAACGACGCCAATTGATTAAAAATGTTAGCTACTAAACTGGATCTACTTTTAACAATTGCTGGCCGCGGAGATTCGGCCAGTATGTATAATATTTAATTTAAAATATTAATATTTAATTTAAGCGGCCGCTTTTGGCGTTAAATTATCTGAAACGATCTTTTCCCGTACGACCAGCTAATGGTAGAAATACACATATAAATTTGAAAAGGTCCAGAGGTACATGTAAGGAGTCAAACCTACGATCTCCCATTAAATAGGCGCTCTTTTTATCCTGGCTCCCATCGAAGCTTTACATAAAAAAATCTTTACAATAAAATTGTCTTATTGTCTTGGCCTGTACTTGAGCGACATAAGCAGGAGTTGCATGTCACGTAGATTAATATTTTTTGTCTTTTATAGTGATAGGTGGCAGACGAGCAGACGGATTGCCTGATGGTAAGCGATTGCCGCCGTGCCAGGAAACCCGTGACAACAGTGGTGTCACAAGTGCGCTGTCGACCTTTAAAAACCCACCTTTAAACCCCTGGATTGGGCCTCCGGTACCCTCACTCGCGCAGCGAAACACAGCACAATGCTGCTTCACGCCGGTTTTCTGTGAGGCCGTGGTATCACTACGGTCCCGTGGCTCTCCCACGGTCAAAGAAAGAAGGAAAGAAAAATAATGATGAATTGTTTTGTTGTCTCTTTCAGATGCTCTTGGTCTGCATAGGATGGAGAACCCTTCTAACGTGGAGACCGCAGTGTCATTACACTTATACAGTCCGCCCTTCGACAGCTGCCGGGTGTTCGATGCTAGGACAGGGAAACCAGACCAGGTCAAGGTCACCTTCTGGTCTGTTGGAGGCAAGACAGTTAAGAGGGTAAGTAGAGTGCCTTTTTTATGTGTGTGTGAGTGAGGGTACCGGAGGCCCATTCCTGGGGACGGGGGCTTAAAGCTTGGCAGCGCACTTGTTATTCCACTGATGTCGCAAGTGTCCAAGCAATCGCTTACCATCAGGTGATCCGTCTGCTCGGCTGCAACTTATCACATAAAAAAAATGTGAAAGGTGGCACACTAGTCAAGCGACCGCCGCCAACCATGGGTACCCGTATTATAACATACATATATCATCCAACCGATTACGGCTACGGCGGCCAATCTCAACGATCAGCCACGTACGCAGGATATATTATAGTGCTCAAGTGTGTGCGCAAACACTCTCTATTCCCTAACCCTCATATTCTGATGGGACACCAGCGTGACACGACCCGAGAGGGATTGGGCCCAGGACCAACGGCTTAACGTACTTTCCGAGGCACGGGGGTACAAGGCGGAAGTTGGAGAACTTCTCGATTCCGGGCTGACACTAAAAATTTCTTACCGAAAAATTAGGCAATCCTTTGGGCTATGTCTGTAACCTTAGTTCTCCTGCGGATCTCATCATTTCTGATAAGATCACGCAGGAAGACTCCGAGCATAGCCCTCTCCATTGCTCTCTGGGTGACTTTGAGCCTCCTTAATCGGCACATTGTAAGCGGCCACGTTTCGGTTCCGTATGTCATCACTGGCAACACACACGCATTGAAGACTTTCGTCTTGAGACACTGCGGTAGATCAGCCGAAAATATGCTGCGTAGCTTCCCGAACGCTGCCCAGCCGAGTTGGATTCGTCGATCGACCTCTTTCTGGAAGTTGGACTTACCAATCTTACCGTCTGTTGTCTATTGCCTCCGAGATGGTTTTTTTTTTAAAAATAGTTAAAAATAATATTAAAAGTAGTATGCTAACAGCCAGCAAGCGTTTACTCGTGCGCCCGCGTTCCTATTATACCCCAAATATCCATCACTTTGTAACGTTTATGTAATTTAGGCAGACCTGCGTCCTGCGTTGATAGATCAGTCAGTCAGATTTAGATAACTAATAATAATAATTTTTATTTGTTACAGGTTTTCGAATCCAGTGAGATCGCTGATGGTCAGCAGTAAACATGGCGTTTTTAACAAGATGGCGCTTGAACAAAATGGAGGGAAAATAAATACTGTGACAAACTTAGTTTTACATTCCATAAATGACATTTTTGTACAAGTGTAACTTAGTTTTAAGTACGTACAGCCGAACATCAAAGTATACAAAACTATCAAATTTCTTCATTCGATTCTCGCCTTAATGTAAAACCCTTTCGGTTCAATATCGATTGAGGAATCATGACAGATTGTAGTAACCCTATGTGTGGCTTTCTGTACCTATGGTACATTAGTTACACACATAAATATTGATTTAAATATGACAAAGTGTGATAATTTCAATCGCATTTTAGAATTAAATTAATTTGACGTTTTTATGTTAAAATTTTTGTTTATTATGACAATTTTTTTTTGTTTATTTATTATAAATAAAAATCTTTATTAAGGAATGTTTTGAATAAATATTTAATTTTCATAATTCCTAACCACTGTGAAATGTTAAAAGAAGTAAATTTTTTTTTTAATCAGAGGCTGACCAATAGTAAAAAAAAATCTTGCCTGTTATTGCAACACTGTATTAACTTTTATGTCAATGATTGTCATTAATAAAGGTGTGGTCTAAAATTGTTTTAAAGCCTTGACTAGGACCTGGTACAGTTTTAAAAATGGCCAATATAACACCTTGTCACTAACCAATTTAAATATATTGCTTTGTATTCTGGTGCAAAAATAAAAATCACAGAAATATAATAGCGATAACTAAAAACATCATGGTGGAATGACATTTCGATGATAGCGTCTGTCAACTGTCAGGTTTGACAGTACAAAAATACTGTTTATGTCAAAGTGACACGTGACATCGACAATGGTTAACATCTGCATGTCCTCTCTGACGCCATATTGTACTTATGTATTCCATGGATTCAACATTGTACTTTTTTTAAATGTCTCATAATCGCCACGTTTAATATAATTATACTAGGGGCGTTACTAACATCGATGACTTACCTTCTTAAATTTGCACCAGGTAATTCTATGATAAATGATTATTTTGTATTTTTCCCGAAATCTGCAGCATTTTCCTAATTTGTTGAAACACATGTACTATGTCCTAAGCTAGCTAGCAAGACTTTTAATTCATTGTTAGTTGAAAAAC
Organism: Marasmia exigua; assembly: GCA_019059595.1. Taxonomy (NCBI): domain Eukaryota; kingdom Metazoa; phylum Arthropoda; class Insecta; order Lepidoptera; family Crambidae; genus Marasmia; species Marasmia exigua. The sequence continues at coordinate 69,964 of JADPWL010003211.1, read as the reverse complement.
TTCATCACAATACTTGTCATTTACACAAATAAAACAAACACTGAAAAATGTTTAACAACCTGTAGATATATTTAATTTTAAGAGTTCGATTTTACAGTTACATCTTAATCACAATTATTTATTTACATTTTAATAAAAACTTTTTCACTGTCAATGCTCCATCTTTTTCTTTCCAATCATGTCAAACATTTCGTTATCGACCTTATCCCATGGGACGAAGACTTTTAATCGATTGACACTAGACGTGGACATCATCCATTTCACAGTTGACATTGTCCATGAAGTCGCAAAGAGCAGTCTTGGGATTGAAATATAGACCTTCAGAACAGGTGACTAAGACTGCCTTTTCCCCTTCGCATCTCCAGAATTTTTCACAGGCGGTCTCGTGAGCCCATGGGAGTATGTTGCATTCTTCGCACATTGAGTGGTCTCGGATATCTGAAGGGTTTTGGGTAGTAGCAGCTTCTGTTGAGATAGGGCCTTGGGTAGAGTTAGGGTGTTGGGTCGAAGCAACTTCTGTAGAGCTAGGGCCTTGGGTAGAAGCAGAAGTAGAGGCAGGGGCGTGGGTAGTGGAGGCGTCGGGAGAGGGGGCATGTTCTGTGGGTGGGGCGTGGGTAACAGGGGCTTTAGTAGTGATGGTAGCTTGAGTGGACGCAGAACCGCTTCCGGAGTCTTCACATCCAGCGCTCCATGGCCAGTCACAAACCTGAAACGGATTTATATCAGATGAATTATGAGTAAGAGCGATGGTATCTCACTGGCTCAGAACGCGCCTTCCAACACTGGAGGTCGTAGTTCGAATCCGAGCATGCACATCTGCGTATGCGTGTTTCTACCATTAGCTCGCAGGATAGGTTCTGAAATGTATAACCATTATTCAGTTGTTCTGGTTCCCCTGTTGTGAAGAGTTGAGAAAGTCAAACGGCAGTCGCTTTATTGCAATTACGAGATTTCCCATATTTGAATCATGGTCCAGGCATACCCCGAGCTGCAGAACGGCAGCTTTGGATGCAACCGGGAATTATACGTTTAGATGAGGATGAGGAGGAAACTATATTATACTTATAAGTAAAAAAGTTTTTCAATGATTTGTAGGAAGCAAATGTTGGGGTGGAGTGGACACGGGAATAGAATCTCTAGCAGTATTTTAAATCAGACTTATTTTTTTAATCGATGTCAAAGCCACGCGGAAGGGCAACACAGAACTTCCCGTCTGTAGTAATCATAAAAAGAATATCTTTTACTTGGTTGAAGAAATACTACCTATAGTAAGATTAGTTTTGGTAACCCTAGTAGTTACCTGAGATTATACCGACCATAAATATAATAATGATAAATATTTCACAAGATCACATAGGTACATTGATCTGACTCCGAGATAAATAGCACAAGCACCTGTGTTACGGATATCAGAACCAACCGTTGACAAGATTTCAAAATTCTAACATTATTTTTTATATGAAAGTAGACGTAAAATAAGGTCCGTATTTTTTGATTTCTCAAAATTAAATTTTTGTTTAAGATACCTAATAATATATTTTAATCTTTCGTATTCTAAACAGACGTAAGCACTAAATGACATCATATACACGCCTAAACACAGTTAATTCCTTTACGTCAAAAAAAAACTGTCAGTGTAAGTTTGTTGCGTGTCTGTCATTGTCAATGTCAGAGAATAATAACCTCTCTTCAGCATTGTGTTTGCTTTTGTAAATACATACAAAACACCCAGACCAATGCAAACAAACATGTTTATGCACACAAATGTACGTACTGAGCGGGGATTGAAATCGGAACCCTTGCAACAGAGGCAGCATTTACTACCATACTGATCCAAATGGGTCGTCAACCATAGACATAGAATGGCATGTCTATGGGTCGGTATACCGACAGACGAGGCGCTCGTATTCCGTCCACTTGTAGGATTATACGGATATCAGACAACAGAGGAATTTTAAATACCAACTGAATATTTTGTAGAAAGCAGTCAAGCAGGCGGTTCGGCTTTGTTGAATCAGCCTGAACAGGTGTTTTATTCCTCCCGCTCCCTGCCTAGACATCGAGGGTGCCTTTCTACATATATATAGAGCGAAAGCTGACTGACTGACTGATCTATCAACGCAGGGCCTAGACTTAAGCCCCATTATTACAAATCGGGAACCAAGGATAGTCCTGGAACAAAATTCAGGCCGGCCCTTTTTAACATTGCGTGTTAGAACGGGATGACATAAGCTTTAGAGGCCAGCCCTTTTTAACATTGCGTGTTAGAACGGGATGACATAAGCTTTAGAGGCCAGCCCTTTTTAACATTGCGTGTTAGAACGGGATGACATAATATTTAGTACAGTAATAACTTTAGATCGCGATTTATAATAAGGTGGCAAGGGTTGGAAGTTTGAAATTTTACTCAGAGGGTCATTTGGCGTAGGGGAAGACTAAGAAAGGATTTTTGTAAATTATTCTTCTAAGGGGGTAAAGCGGAGGCTCAAAGTTGGTATGAAACTTTTCCCATTTCAAGTTATCTACACTAATATTATAAAGAGGAAATAGTTTTATTTTTGTATTTTTGTATGTTTGTAAACTTCCTATTTCAAGTTATTTATTAATGTTCCGAAACGAAGGGATGGCCTACTTACCTAAATCCATACGAGTAGAATACCTATTACACCCAGACACTGAATGTAAACATAAGTCCATTACATGACGGTTCGTCCAGATTGGGAATCGAACCCACGACGTAAAAGGTAACCTACACATTTTGTTCTAAAATTGAATCTTTTTTAGTGTAACTCCTACAAAAAACAAAAAGCAATTTCACATAACTACAATCCTTTTTTATTACTAGTGGCCTGCCCTCACTTCGTTTCGTAAGGTAAGGTTTTACCATCTAATGCGCCTTTAAGCCAAACACTATTTTTTATAGGAAATTTTTGAGTGTAACTCCTACAAAAAACTAAAAAATAAAATCTTTATTTATTACTAGTGGCCCGGCCTCACTTTGTTTCGAGACTTCATTTTGCACGGTGATATGAAGTGTCAAAACGAAATTTTTCTTCTTTTTGGAATATGGCATCAAGACCTTAGGTGGGGAATTTACAATAATCCTTTCTTAGTGCTCCCCTACACTATAAAAGAAACCCCTGTGCAAAATTTCATGTTTCTAACCCTTAAAGTTTAGGCCCTACGTTGATAGATCAGTCAGTCAGCTGTCACTTATATATTAGAGAATTTTTAGCCCCCGACGCAAAAACGACGGGGTGTTATAAGTTTGACGTGTCTGTGTGTGTGTGCGTCTGTCTATGGCATCGTAGCTCCCGAACAAATGAACCGATTTTGATTTTGTTTTTTTTTTGTTTGAAAGATGAATAAGTAGGGAGTGTTCTTAGCTATGTTGGATAAAAATCGATCCAAGATGGCCGCCGTCACAAAGATTTGGATTTTATGTTTTAACACAACTCCCACAATATGGGTATCATATAAAAGGGCTTGAGTAGCAAAATATATTAATTGTGAAAAATTTCAAATCCAAGATGGCCGCCGTCAGAAAATGACGAATAACCTATTTTTCCAACTGCCTCAATATACTTAGGTATCAAATGAAAGCTTTATTCGAGTCGGGGGTTTTATAAATTAATTTTTTTTTATTTTAGCTTACATAAGGTGGGTCGTTCTTCTTTTTTTACGACAATAAGCCCGTCCTCAGTGACTTATCAAGTAATTAATTATATAAAAAAATATACGTTACACCATCAAGATATTCTTAATTTAACATGAAATAATGACATTGTTTTATCACCTCGTAGGTACTTTAGCATGATTTAACAATGTAAAAAATATATAAAGCGTGACAGAGGTGTAAATGGCACTAATTTCGGGGGACGTGACGGAGGTGTCCATTTTAATCAAAAAGTATTCTTTATCAATTAAATTTTAGATCATGTAATAGTCCATCTGTAAAATAGTACATTAACGAATATTTAGGATATATTATTTATCAATTGTAGTCTGTTATATAAAAGTTAAATGTTGATGTGTAAGTTTGGCTCATTGTCGATAAAAAAGAAGAACGACCCAGGTACATTAGCAAGCTTACAACTTGAGCTTATATTATAGACTTATGGCCCGCCCTCGTTGCGTTTGGGAACATTTAGTTCAACTTTATACCAAATAGATGGCGCTAGATAGATAGATAGATATACTTTATTGCACAAAATACAAAACTTAAGTACTAGGCATTACAGAAATTTTGTGTACAATTTCGGCGGTCTTATCGCTGAAAGCGATTTCTACCAGACAACCTTCAGTTAAAGGACACTTAATAGTAGAGAAGGGGTAGGTGGTGCAATATTCAATAAGGAAAAAAATAGATAAACTGTAAATGTTAAAATATAACTTATAACCCTAATACATAAATAAAATACAATATTATAAACTAAGGTAAAGCTAAGGTACTAAGGTAATGCTGCTGGCATGATCATCAGCACCCAGAGAAGGACTCTCTGGGTTTATATCAAAACCCTCGCCAACCCGTCTGCCAAGCGTGGTGAGTGAGTATGGCAATTACCCCTCACTGTGATTGAGGGATGCTGGTGTCCCATGGGCGGCGGAATTGCTTACCATCAGGTGATCCGTCTGCTCGTCTGCCACCTCTCATATAAAAAAAATAAGTTATGCTCAAATAAAATAAGATAATAGATTATATACATATACACATATAATTATGAGATTGATATCAGAATAAGACAAAAATAAGCTAGGTAGGTGTTGATTACATCGCGCAAGCGATTCGTATTTTTGGACTACCTACAGACGTTGCCTCTGTCTGTGTAAATCCTGCAGGATTTACCTCTTTGGAAAAGTGGTCAGTGTATTCAGCTTATTCTAACAGACTACTTAAAAACCTAGATACTTTATCTTTACAAAGGCGACTTACCTGCAACTTAGGGTTGAAGTGCAGTCCAGGGGGACAGACCTGCACGACCAGGTCCCCCCTCACACAGTAGTAGAACTTGCCGCAGTCGGCGTGAGGCAGGAGTTGGTGGATGTCGAAGTCAGCTGGGCAGCCGTTGGGGAGGCTGTCATCTTTGCCGGAATCTGGAGCTAGAAGTAACATCAGTCATTCAATTCAAAAAATTCAAAGATATCTAAATCTAAATTCTCACAACATCTCATTCGTTGACCTGATTCCGTACTAAGTAGCTTAAGCACTTGTGTTACAGATATCAGACAACAGAGGAACACAAATATATACTTAAATACATATATTACACCCAGACACCGAACAAACACAAGTGTTCATCGCACGAATGTTTGTCCAGGGTGGGGATCGAACACACGACCTTTGGCGTAAGAGGCAGGGTCACTACTAATTGCGCCATCCGGTCAGTCAAATATGCGAAAGATTCATCTGAGCGCACGCACGTCCAAAGCGGTCGTTCTGCAGCCCCGACTATGATTCAGGATTTGGGGTCAAGTCAGCTGGGTAGCAATTGGTAGCAATTGTGTCACCTTTGCCGGAATCTGGAGCTAGAAGTAACATCATTCATTCAATTCAATGATTTCAAAGATATGCGAAAGATTCATCTGAGCGCACGCACGTCTTCATCTGAGCGCACGCACGTCTTCATCTGAGAGCACGCACGTCTTCTTCTGAGCACACGTACGTCTTTGTAATCATAGCGTGTGATTCCTGGTTACGTCCAAGGCTGTCGCTCTGGAGCTCAGACCATGATTCAGGATTTGGGGAATCTGGTAATTACAATAAAGCGACTGCTGTCTGACCTTCGCAACCCTTTAACAGGGGTACCAGGCCAATTGAATCAAGGTAACATCATCAGCCCATTTAAGTCCCCACTGCTGGGGCACGGGCCTCCCTCAATCACATGAGGGGTTATTGCCATACTCACCACGCTTGGCAGACGGGTTGGCGAGCGTTTTGATATAAATTCAGAGTTTTCCTTCTCTGGGTGCTGATGATCATGCCAGCAGCTTTACCTTAGTCGCCTTTTACGACACCTCGGTAAGAGTGAGGGTGGCCTATTCTACTCTGCCGGGGACCACACGGCGTCAAGGTAACAGTTTTCAGAAACTATCCAAAACGTGTATTTCCTCACGATGTTTTCCTCCACAGCCAAGCTAATGGTAGAAACGCGCATAGATATCCAAAATCCAGAGGTGCATCTTGGATCCGTACCACTACCCCCCATGGAAGGTTTTCATCATGGACCGATGATGAAAACCGAAATCGATATTGCTGGTTAGGTCTATGAGGCCATAGACTTTATGATAGATAGATAGATAATACGTTTATTCTGCTGCACAAAATTATACAGTTACATAATCAAGTTGTAAACACTAATAATATTCAAAGAGTCTGATAGGTAGAAGCAATTAATGAAATACAAAATATAAGAATAATCATTAGTGAACAATGTTGCAGCAAGAATGGTCCCCGTCTCAGCCTATGCCACAGCAAAGCCATGACGCTGATTTTCAGATATTGCTCATGAATACCAACCTTCAGTTGAGCCATGGGAACCATCTTCGCAGCCAGCGTTCCATGGCCAGTCACAAACCTGGAAAGGGAGAAGTGGTCTTTCAATACACAAGCAATAAATATTTACAATCACTAAGAGCCTTAGAATGAAGAAGACGGCTGAAAGACGATTGTATGCGACAAATAATGTGTGGCGTGTCCTCCAACCGATTACGGCTACGGCGGTCAATCTCAACGATCAGCCACGTACGCAGGATATATATTAGTGCTCAAGTGTGTGCGCAAACACAAGTGCACTCTTTATTCCCTTACCCTCATGTTCCGATAGGACACTAATGTGACACGTCCGGAGAGGCGCTTACGTGCTTTCCGAGGCAGGGGGTACAAGACCACCAACAAACATACTTAGGTAACAAATTTTTGGCCCGACCCAGGGATCGAACCCGGGACCTCTTCCGCAGCCGTCGCTTTGAAGTGCGACCTACTTACCACTGCGCCACCAAGGCATTCGAATAAATTTATTCGAATATATAAGAGGAAGTAAGAAAGTGGCGCTCATCATTGATAAATTGAAGGAAAATCCTATTTCTTGGTATGGCCATGTGATGAGGAGAGGGGAAGAACATGTAACCAAAAGTGTGATGAGTATAAAATGGAAGTGGGTGGAGGAACAGAAGACATCCGAAAAAGAGATGGATGGATTGTGTGAAGAATGACATGATGGGAAAAGGGGTGGATGATTCGATGACGAATGACAAGGACGTATGGAAAAGGAAGACATACTGCGCCGACCCAGATAACCTGGGAACAGGGCAGGGGGATGATGATGAAGCCTTAGAAAGATATTAAAGTCTGGATTGGGCTTCCGGTACCCTCACTCACGCAGCGAAACACAGCATAGCGTTGCTTCACGCCGGTTTTCTATAAGGCCGTGATATCACTCCGGTCGAGCCGGCCAATTCATGCCGAAGTGTGGCTCTCCCACATCATCAGCAACCCACACTCGTTCACTGCTGGATATGGGTCTCCCCTAATGCACGCCACTGCTCCCGATTTTCAACCACTCTCATCCAGCCCACACCAGCCAGCCTTCGAATGTCATCATCCCATCATGTCGCAGGGCGTCCTACACTACGCTTACAGAGTCGCAGTCTCCGATCCACTCAAGGACTTTACGGCTCCAACGGCTGTCAGTTCTGCGGCTAATATGACTAGCCTACTGCCACTTCTGTTTGCTAATTCGGTGGGCTATCCCACTTCGGTTGTTCTCCCACGGTCGAGCTTAATGATGTATCAATATTCGCACTGACCTGCAACACAGGATTAAAGTGCAGCCCAGGAGGGCAGACCCTCTTCAGCTTCTCCCCGAAGTTGCAGTAATAGAACTTGCTGCAGTTCGCATGCGGCAGCAGCTGGTGGACGTGGAAGTCAGCTGGGCAGCCGTTGGGGAGGGTGCCTTCGCCCCCAGGACCGGGGGGGTCATCTTGACCGTCGACGCAATCGGAGTCCCAAATGTGGACGCAGACCTGGAATTATTAATTATTATTTGACTGACCGGATGGCGCAATTGGTAGTGACCCTGTCTCTTACGCCAAAGATCGTGGGTTCGATCCCCACTCTGGACAAACATTCGTGCGATGAACACTTGTGTTTGTTCGGTGTCTGGGTGTAATATATGTATTTAAGTATATATTTGTGTTCCTCTGTTGTCTGATATCTGTAACACAAGTGCTTAAGCTACTTAGAACGGAATCAGGTCAACGTATGAGATGTTGTGAGAATTTGGATTAAGAACTAATTGTTGGCAATAAAAAAAAAATCAGTGGCGTAGAGTGGGTGTCGGCCGCCCGGGGCGGAAAACTGTTTTCTCCGCCTTTTTATACCTTCTTCGATCCCATAAAAGTTCTAAAAAGTTATCATTCGCTAAACTTTGTCGTTAAAAATAGACTAATGGGTCTATGTATTTTTAATATTCTGATTACGGTGATTCTATTTCTGATTCTGATTAGACATGTCTATATGTTAATTGAAACGACTCAGTGATCCGACTCAGCCAAATGATTCACTGTTCCGAATCTCTAATGTTCGCTCCGAATGTATCATTCGAATCAAATGGATCTCGTGGTCAATCGGTACGCGGTAGTAATCTTGCTCACTGATACGGATGAGCCGAAGAGCTGAAAGATCTGAGTGAGCCAAATGATCCGAATGAACGGAATGATCCGAGTGAACCAAATGAGCGGAAGAGTCGATGCTTTAAATCGTTTCATTGTTTCGCATCTTTGCACTGATCCAGAAGCACATGTTCCAATCTTTTGAATCGATGTTTTGAATGATGCGTTACATTGTTTCGCATCTTTGCACTGATCCAGGTGCAAATGTTCCAATCTTTTGAAAGATATGCTTTTGCCAGGAGCCCAATTCTCAGGCTCGTGACATTTATTTTCATACGACATATATCGCTAAATTATAGTTTTTTCCTATGGTTTTCAAGTAATATCCGCCATGTTTTCAAAATGTCATGAGCACGAGAATTGGTCGCCAGGTCTAATTCTGATAACGGTGTCAGTGATATCTCTCGGGTAACCCAAATAAACCATTGGAGTGACGCCACAGTTTGAACGCGTATGCCCGCCCTATGCCCTAGATTTGAAATACCCAAAGAGTATTAAAAAAAGGCTTCAAACTTATGCGCCTCTTATCCGCTGAGCTACCATACTTTTTTATGTACTAATACGATATCATCATCATCATCATTTCAGCCAATAGACGTCCACAGCTGGACATAGGCCTCCCCCAATGTTCTCCACACAGATCGGTCCTGTGCCGCCCGCATCCAATGGATTCCCGCAACCTTCATCAGATCGTCGGTCCACCTTGTGGGGGGCGACACGGCTGTGACTTCCTGTACGCGGCCTCCACTCGAGGACCTTTCCACCCCAACGGCCGTCTGTTCATCTCGCTATGTGCCCTGCCCATTGCCACTGGAGACATGCAATCCTTTGGGCTATGTCTGTGACCTTAGATCTCCTGCGGATCTCATAATTTCTGATACGATCACCGAAAGAGACACCGAGCATAGCCCTTTCCATTGCTCTCTGGGTGACTTTCCTCCTTAATCGGCACGTTGTAAGCGAGCACGTTTCGGTTCCGTATGTCATCACTGGCAACACACACGCATTAAAGACTTTTGTCTTGAGACACTACGGTAGACGGACCGAAAAAAAAATGGTATGACCTAATTTTAATACCTTGTAAATTCATGGAACTAGAAAACGCGCCTGTAAATTAGGACGGCTTAATCAATGCACAATAAAGTATGACACATGTCAGTAATAAATAAATTAAATCCGTACTTCTTCTGTTATCTAATCTATTGGTATTTATTGCAACTGAATCATTTCATTTCCTCCTTGACATAATTTATTTTTGACTAGCAGTCGCGCGCAGCTTCGCTTGCGTAAAGTCCGTATAGTACTTAGCCTATATCACTCGCCATTTCTTCAACTATCTTTATTTAAATCACGTGAATTCGTCGCTCCATTATGCCGTGACGTACAAACAAAATTACAAATATATACAATTTATTGCTTAAGACATGATACATATGAGAAACATAACAGTAGGTAAAGTAAGTAATTAATTAAGTAAATAACATTTATTGAACAATATCGCATCTACAATGGGGAATGTTCCGAGGAGCTGTTCGGCCTTATTCCAGCTGCAAATTTATCGTACATCACGCCAGTATTCCAAATTTCACCCACATCACTTGGATGGATTTTACTCCACCACAGTGCGCTTCTCGCGCCACTTCCTACGCGTAGTAAAACTATGGAATCAGCTACCAACGATGGTGTTTCCGAACAGATACGACCTGGTGATCTTCAAGAAAAGAGCTTATTCCTCCCTTAAGAGCCGGCAACGCATCTGTGATGCCTCGTGTGTCGCAGATGTCTATGGGCGGCGGTAATTCACTTACCATCAGGTGAGCCGTCTGCTCGTTTGTCTGCCATAATGTAAAAAAAATAATTGAACAATAGAATGAAAACACAAGAAAATTAAGACAGTAACTGAGAAATAAAATTAAGCTAAAAGTAAATAAAAAGGAAAGTTAAAACAAAGTAGGTCCCCGTGGCAGTGTTCCCAAAATGCTAGCAGCATTACCCCGCTGGATCGCGATGGAAATTCGCTGGGCGAGGTAGCTACCAGCCTTTGGCTCTCCCGTGACTTCGACTAAACGCTTAGCTAAGTCACGGAAGAAAGAGAGAGCGTCGGAACCCCACGGGCCCAGTGCTTCAACACCGAAAGCAGTCTCTATGCCGCGTCAGCCGCAGCTCCGGCACTCCTCGTAGTCCCGGGAAGATGAGACGGTGCCAGAGTGTCGACGCAATAGTAGCTAATCACTAATGACGAAAGTATATACTGTTAATCTTGCTACACCCTAACAGGGTACATTACCTAATTACCTTTACATTTAAAGATCTGTTGACATTGTATTGTTGTGCATTACTCAATAAATAAATAAATAAATAATATTGTAAGCAAAGGAGGTACCTAAAGATAAGATAAAGATAAAAAAAAACATTTATTTGTTAAACACACACGACACACAACATTACAAATGAAGAACAAAAAAATAAAAACAAACTTCTGATGTTTAGACCAGTAAAAACAACACATTAAAACAAAGGAAAAATAAACAAAAATCCTACAAGTTAAAATATTTAAGGCGGGCAATATATACCTACATTGTGTCCAGGTGTGTCGCGGTGCATACAAAAAGGAGCTCACTCAGCTAAAGTCACGACTTAAGGAAGGGGTAGGTACCTTCCTGTAGGCCATGGCGCTGGTATTATGTGAGCCCTGATTGCTATGACGCTTGTGCTGCCACAGAATGAGACATTCCAAGACAGCGCTGGTTTTCATTCAATCCAGCTTTTCTGAATGTGGATGTCGAGAAGGTAGGTTTAAGAGGGCTTAGATTTTTATTTATGAGAAGAAGTAATAAATCAAATAAAAGTCCGATAAAGTATAAAAGATCACGTACCATAAAATTTACAAACATTAACAATTACTTTCCCATTTATTATAATACACTCTCCTATTTATAATATTACTTTGAATTTTGACCAATTGCGCTCATAAATCCATAAAAAATTGCATTCAGTTCAACTTTTGTTCTAAGTCAACACGCCATGCTTAAAATAAGGGTTTTACAATGCCACCAACCTGACGGGCAGGGTCGAAGTGGGTGCCAGGAGCACACTCTCTCTCGACCTTCTCTCCGAAGTTGCAGTAGTAGAACTTATGGCATTTCTTGTGTGGGAGGAGAAGGTGGACATGGAAGTCGGCTGGGCAGCCGTTGGGCAGCAAGTCTGGTTGAGTTGGTGCCTGGAGAGAGAAATATTTTTTTTTATTATGTTATTTTACATAATCATAAAAAAAATCAAAATTCAAAAAATCCGAAACTAAAATTTGAAATACAAAAAATTCAAACTTCGAAAATACTTTGTCTGCATAGGCTTACATCTCTCAAAAATATAAATTTTAACTATGTATATTATATGTGTAATTAAACATACAGCGTGTGTATTTTATACGGGCGAATAATTAATCCAGCTATAATATCTGATCCTACGAATCGTATAAGATAATCATTTCATTAAATTTTGTGGTTAATTAGGTGTAATGATTTTTCTAAAGTGCAACCCAGCAGCAATGTATGCCGTCCAACTTTGTTTGACATGACAAGTGACAGGAGTGTCATGACACTCGTATGACGTTTAGATACTTATGTCTACGTTAATTGATGTTATTAACGTTAACTACCAGTGGATGCAATACATTGCGTGCTCAATTATTTTGTATGAAAAAAAAGTACCTTAATTTCCTAAAGAAATGTATGTAAACAGGTTCCCTAGGTCCGATAGTAATCGCCATTAAAATATTCGCCCGTATCAAATAAACACGCTGTATATGCCGATACATAAAATAAATAACGGTACTATGAAATGGATAAATATAATGTGATTCTACCACCGGAATCGAAAAGTTGATTCTGACGAGAAGATTCGGCAAGAAACTCGTCAGTTACTCTTTTTAATCTTTTCATAAGTACAAATCAATTCAATTCAATTCAAATAATTCTTTATTTGCATAGGCTTGTACACAGCACTTACAAATCGTCATACATTTGAATGACTTAAAACTATTTATAAGTTCTTATGTATAATTTACACGTTAATACATATATATGTTGATACATAAAATATACTAAAGAAATAAATAAACATAATGCGATTCTACCACCGGCTCGGAAAGTTGTTTCTGATCGAGAAGATCCGGCAAGAAACTCGCCAGTTACTCTTTTTAATCGCCAACTTTTTTTACAATGGTTTATTATCCTCATACCAAGTCATACAGTCTAATGCAACACAAAATAGAATGAAGCAAATTAAAAGCTAAATATGAGGTAAACCGAAGCGGACCAGTCCCCAAAAGTGGCACCTGTTCACAAGTATGACGTATGTGTCAGCCATCATTTCACTCAACCATATTAGAGGGAATGTAATGACCCGCCACATAACGCCACCACCTCAGAGACATTTGAGTGAGCATGACTACTTAGGTTCCCCTCATAGGTCACAGAGTACTTAATCCAATACTAATAAACTGCAGGACGAGGTGTACAATAGTAGGTGGTTAGCATCTTGTCAATTGTTTGATTAATCAATACTAATCAATTTGTATACAATAATAAAGCCTAATTTATTAAAAATGATTAATTATATAATAATAATGATTCCAGTAAATATTTATAAAATTACTACATGTGTGCAGGCACGGAGGTCATCATGTCCATGAATCCTTGTCATTTAAGTAATCTACAATTTTATAGTATCCTTTACTCATTAAACAGGTTTTCACGTGGGATTTAAATTTATGCGTTGGTAACACAATAACATTTTGTGGCAACTTATTGTACATTTTAATACTTTGACCAACAAATGAACTATTAATCTTTTGGAGCTTCAGATTTGGAATCGCGAGCTTGTGTTTATTTCTAGTGTTAAAACCATGACAATTAGATTTTTTAGAAAAAATATCAATGTTCTTTCGCACGTACAAAATACAGTCCAAAATGTATTGGGAAGCTACAGTTAAAATGTCGATATTCTTAAACAGTTCTTTCAGCGAATCGCGAGGCCTAAGGTTGTATATGGAGCGGATGGCCCTCTTCTGCAATACAAAAATAGTCTGTATCTCAGCCGCCGACCCCCACAACAAAAGACCATATGACATTATACTATGAAAATAACTAAAATAAACCAGTCTCGCGGTTTCAATATCAGTCAGATGTCTGATCTTAAAAATTTCATGTCTGTTCTGTTGGTTCTGATATCCGTAACACAGGTGCTTGAGCTACCTATCTCGGAGTCAGATCAATGTATGTGATGTTGTGATATCATCATCGTCGGCCCATTTAAGTCCCCACTGCTGGGGCACGGGCCTCCCTCAATCACATGAGGGGTAATTGCCATACTCACCACGCTTGGCAGACGGGTTGGCGAGGGTTTTGATATAAATGAAGAGTTTTCATTCTCTGGGTGCTGATGATCATGCCAGCAGCTTTACCTTAGTCGCCTTTTACGACACCTCGGTAAGAGTGAGGGTGGCCTATTCTACTCTGCCGGGGACCACACGGCCAATCATAATCATAAATTCTTTAGTGTCTTATTGTGGTTATACGTGTCATGTAGGTGTTACAGAAAAAAACGAGCTTACAATCCCCTATATACACTGTTATTTTTTATCGTTTACACAGCGGCGTAGCGTGGGTGTCGGCCGCCCGGGGCGGAAGACAATTTTGCCGCCCTCTTATTTAGATATTTAAATTTAATGTATACTATAACATTACATAACATACATTTAAATAAAAAAGTTTATCTAAATTTTACAATTATCTTTATTATACACTGATACATTTTTATAACAGGTACTCAAGAACGCGTCAACCTATACACTTTGGACTTTGCACCATTCTTATTAACAAACGCATAAGATCGAAACTTGAACTGGGAGTGTATAGCTTGGTGTGAGCTCGACTGTACAATACCTATCACGGCAGATTAGGTACAGCTGTCGATCGTCAGATTGACAAAATTAAATAATTGGAGAATTGAATATAAAACGCAAATAAATTTTTAATAAAAAATTCGCAGTCGCTAAAATATCATTCAAAGAAAGGGGATTCCCCAAATCCGTTACAGAATAAGTAATGAAAAATTCCATGCTCTTTTCAATCGGTCCTTTGTAGTTGCGTTAAAAATATGAAATGGTTCAAATATTTTTATTATTTATTGTGAAACTTTGCCGCCCCCTAAAATGTGCCGCCCGGGGCGGGCCGCCCCTGCCGCCCCCACTACGCTACGCCACTGGTTTACATCCATCCATACATGAAGTCTGAAGTCCATTCAGCATGGTAGATCAACAAAATAAGCGAAAACAAATGTGCTCTTCCGTACATTATTGTCGGGTGGATATTTATTTATTTATTCTTTATTGCACAAGAAAATAAAGTACAATTGGCGGACTTAATGCTATAGAGCATTCTCTACCAGTCAACCATTAGGCGATGCAGAAATATGTATGACGGCTAAATAAATTTATATCCATAAACATACATGTAAGTAATATATAATATGACTAAATATACATACATAACTATATAATACAATAAATCTACTTATACTACAATTAACTCATAAAAAAAACATAAAAAAACAGAAACGACGAATACCGGCTAACCTACATTGTAAGCATTAAAGGGATATTCTTTTTTGTATGGCTGTTTTTTTTTTCGCTTATTTTGTTGATCTAACAAGCTAAATGGACTTTATTCAGGATACCTATTATGAGGTTTTTGGGATGAAAACGATAAAAAAATTGGTATAGGCAATGCCTATATTTTTTATCGTCACACATTTGACTATTGTATGCCTGGCATACAATAGTCAAATGTGTGTGGCATGTGTGATATCCCTAGTATTGTATTATAGACTTTTCTTTTTATGTAATAGGTGGCAGACGTGCAGACGGATCACCTGATGGCAAGTTAATGCTGCCGCCCATAAACAACCGCAACACCAGCGGAGTTGCAAGTGCCAAATGTGCGGCTGAACAGGAGCCAACAACGAAACGAAAGTCACGACCGAATCGATTGGATTCTCATTCGGTACGGTTTCGTTGTAAGCTCTCAGGTTACGCACACACGCATGCAGTACACACTCGGTGCGGTCTGCTATTATTATTTTTTTATTTTATTTTTTTTGCTATCGTAAACTTTATTTTCAAACATTTGGCGTCAGACAGAGACAGAATATATGGAATGTGTGCGGGTGAGACACGAAACGATATACTGTTTAGCGTTAATATATAAGTAAAAATTTTTTTTTATTCTTACCTTGGTGGTAGGGGCTTGAGTAGTCGTTGTCGTAGTTGTGGTTGTTGTGGGTTCAGGTGTAGTTGTTGTGGGTTCAGGAGTAGTGGTTGTAGGTTCAGGTGTAGTTGTTGTGGGTTCGGGTGTTGTTGTAGTGGTTGTAGG
The DNA here is from genome assembly GCA_019059595.1 of Marasmia exigua. Lineage (NCBI taxonomy): Eukaryota > Metazoa > Arthropoda > Insecta > Lepidoptera > Crambidae > Marasmia > Marasmia exigua. The sequence goes on along the minus strand of JADPWL010003211.1, from coordinate 53,861 downwards.
TTCAGGTGTAGTTGTTGTGGGTTCAGGTGTAGTTGTAGTGGTTGTAGGTTCAGGAGTAGTGGTTGTGGGTTCAGGTGTAGTTGTTGTGGGTTCGGGTGTAGTTGTAGTGGTTGTAGGTTCAGGTGTAGTTGTTGTGGGTTCAGGTGTAGTTGTAGTGGTTGTAGGTTCAGGTGTAGTTGTTGTGGGTTCAGGTGTAGTTGTAGTGGTTGTAGGTTCAGGAGTAGTGGTTGTGGGTTCGGGTGTAGTTGTTGTCGTTGGAGCTTCTGTTGTCGTCGTCGTGGGTTCGGGCGTAGTTGGCTCCTCGGTTGTTGTAGGTGGCTCAGTTGGTGGGGGATCCGTTGGAGGTACGTTGGGCAGTGTGCAGTTTGCTAATATTGGGTGTATGCACACCTGAAACATATTAAAACTTCGTTATCATTATCATCCTGAGACCTGTTTATCTGGGGTTGGCGCAGTATGTCTTCCTTTTTCATCATCATCATCATCATCAGCCCATTTAAGTCCCCACTGCTGGGGCACGGGCCTCCCTCAATCATATGAGGGGTAATTGCCATACTCGCCACGCTTGGCAGACGGGTTGGCGAGGGTTTTGATATAAATGCAGAGTTTTCCTTCTCTGGGTGCTGATGATCATGCCAGCAGCTTTACCTAAGTCGCCTTTTACGATACCTCGGTAAGAGTGTGGGTGGCCTATTCTACTCTGCCGGGGAACACACGGCATTCCTTTTTCATACTTCCCACGTAATAAACCATTGATAATGAGTATGAAACATGAGTAAGGGGGAGTGTTCTTAGCTAGGTTGGATCAAAAATCGATCCATGATGGGCGCCGTCACAAAGATATGGATTGTATGTTTTAACACAACTCCCACAATATGGGTATCATACTTATAAAAGAGCTTGAGAAGCAGAATATATTTGACTGACCAGATGGCGCAATTGGTAGTGACCCTGCCTCTTACGCCAAAGGTCGTGGGTTCGATCCCCACCCTGGACAAACATTCGTGCGATGAACACTTGTGTTTGTTCAGTGTCTGGGTGTAATATATGTATTTAAGTATGTATTTGTGTTCCTCTGTTGTCTGATATCTGTAACACAAGTGCTTAAGCTACTTAGTACAGAATCAGGTCAACGTATGAGATGTTGTGAGAATTATTATTAAAAAAAAAAAAAAAAAAAAAAAATGAAATAATATACATCTTATTCATCTGAAAAATAACTGCTCTCGCTTGACGCGTCGGAACCACCTTCGTCGCCAAGAGAAATTACCAGTTCTTGGTCCCTAATGCAATCTATGCAGACATATTTTGCACGAGACAATAATTGTAATTCGATGGTAAGATGGCCGCCATACCGATTACCGATTTATTGCGATTGTTTGTGTCAATCCCTATGAGCAAAAATACCGTTTAGCGCATTATGCAATTCATATTTTTTCCAAATGTTATTATTGGTAATAAGTCTTTTAAGCTCTTGTTCAGATTAATTTTATTTATTTATTTATTCATAATCATTACATGCAAGCTTACAGATTTCTCCAATTTGCTAGCAAGTCATACAGTAATTTACATGCATGCATAAGTATGTGATAGGTACAATTTTAATTTAATCAATTATTACAAAAATACAATGTCAAAAAATTTTAAAATGATAAGTACATAATTCAAAGTCGCTCAAAGAGCTATGGAAAGGGCTATGCTCAGAGTATCTCTGAAGGACCGCATCAGAAATGATGTAATCCGACAGAGAACCAGAGTCACCGACATAGCCCACCGAATTAGCAAACTGAAGTGGCAGTGGGCTCATATTAGCCGCAGAACTGACAGGAGTTGGAGCCGTAAAGTCCTTGAGTGGAGACCGCGACTGCGTAAGCGTAGTGTAGGACGCCCTGCGACAAGATGGGATGATGACATTCGAAGGCTGGCTGGTGTGGGCTGGATGAGAGTGGCCGAAAATCGGGAGCAGTGGCGTGCATTAGGGGAGACCTATGTCCAGCACTGGACGAGTGTGGGTTGCTGATGATGATGATGATGATGAAGTACATAATTAAAATAAATGAATAAAATATGGCAAACAAACAATCAAATTAAATAGTATATTTTTATTACATCCTATCCACTCTATTAATAATACAATTGAATTGATTTATAAATGTCCAATTCCGTCAGCAAATCCAGATCATCATGCTGAATCATTATGTCCCCGATCAGACGCAGGGCGTTATTTGTCGGAGCGAACGATGCTCTTTGGGTGCGCGTAGCGGGTGTATTTATAAGCCGCGGCTTTCTACGGGGAGCAACCATGCCCGTCTCATCACACTGCAAACACCTTGGCACCAATAAGCCAACCCTTTCCACAATTTCTTGACAGTCAAGCCTACCCCGTAATATAGAGAGAAAGTGTGATATCGTAAGTATAGTAATTAAGAAAGAGTAATAGATACTTGTTATTTTGGAAGAATAAGAACACAAAAAAGTAAATTATTTTCACAAATTTGTAGAAAGATGATAATACGAAACGTTTGAACTGTCGTATTAACCTTAACATACTGAATATGATAGATGATAGATGGCTGCGATGTATACATGTCGCCGGAAAATAACAAGATCTGTAAGTTTATCAATTTTCTAGGAAGTTTATAAACTTTCGTAGGTTTCTAAACGGGAGATAAAATGTATTATTTTACGTCCAAATTTTCGTACATGGATAAACTTACTGAACTCACTCGTAAAATAGTAAGTAAGTAATATCTGAACGCTACGCGCGATTTGATTGGCATTGCCACTATGAACATTGACCAATCAGAGAGCAGTGTGTTATTTTACGTATTTCAAAGATTCGTATATAAAAAAAAGTTTCTGTGATTGATCGAACCATATAAAATTTTACGAAAAGATATCTTTTAGTTTATAAATACGGTACATGACTATTTTTTTTTTATTTTTGCAATCAAAAGACCTCTCAATGATAGAAACATCGTTGAAAAAATCACTTGATTCTCATTTAAACCACCTGAGATATCACAACTTTAAAATCACATTATTTTGGGCAAACCCAAAACGCTCCCTACAAATGGCTACTAAAATGTGACGTCACACTTGAGTATTTTGTATGCATTTCATTTGAATTTTGTATGGTAGCTATATCAAATGTTTCGTTTATGTCAATGGTTTTATTATAATAATTGGTGCAAATTGTATGGGTTATTTAATGGTATAATTATTTTTTAATAATTTCATAGTTTTAAAATGGACTTGCCCATGAATCTTTGAATGATCATAAAACCGGCTAGACGTAATATTTTTAATTGAGAATTTTTGCTATTGGCACATATTGACCTATATTTTGATAAAATATTTATATTTTGTAAAACCTTGCGCTTAGTCATATACCCTATTTACCGTGTGATGTCGGAAATTGATAAATTTACGAAAGTGTGGACGTAAAATAATACAATTTATCTTCTGTTTCACGAAAGTTTATAAACTTCCTAGTAAAATGATAAACTTACGGATCTTGTTATTTTCCGGTGACATATACATTTTACCTGTAACGCGTCTGAGAACTCGGTACCAGGTGCACAGTCTCTAGGGGTGATATACTTCTCTCCATACTCGCAGTAGTAGAACTTCGTGCAGTCCCATTCATGGGGTAAGAGGTGGTGGCCCTTAGCTGGGCAGAGGTCCGATGGTTCAGTCAAGCTGCTGTGCCGGTCAGCTGGGTTGCCAGTGGCTAGGGCCAGTGACGCGATGAAAAGAAGTTTACCTGTGAAAATGATAAGTAAAGTATCAGCCTATAAACTGTCCCTCTGAAGGGCAAAGGCCTCCATCATAGAAATCAAGTTATCGCTACTTTGATGGGATTAGGCTTCATCACCACGCTTGCCAACGCGGATTGGTGATCACAAACCCGAGCTATGTTCGAAAAATTCGAAACATACTTTTCGCTCGGCCTGGGAATCGAACCCAGGACCCCGAGATCACGGCCCGGTAATTAACCCACTAGACCATCAGAGCATCCAAAAAATGCGAAAAAAGGGCGAAAATGATAAGTTGCTTTGGAAATTGTGAAAATGATAAGGTGGTGGATATAAGTCATAGTTGGATTAAAATGAATAGTCGGCCATATTTTTTTTGTCCCAGGGGAAACCGTCATGGTCGTTACCTTGCAACACGTGGGAAATAAGGAGGTGTGTAAGACTCAAACCCTAACTAAAACCCCTGGGGTGTCCATCTACTCGCAATCGCGGTCGGAAACCCCACAGCCGGGACTGGACCGTACCGCTAATCGCGCTCGCCGCTTCACCCCTATCGGCGCAATACAGCCCTTCAACGCTGTACGACCTACCAGGACACCCAGTAACGTCGTCCCCCGCGGAAGTCGTATGCTGAGCAAGCCACTCCCCAGCAGTGGATACGCTCACGTACTCCGAAAGCCCGTTTAGTAGCCTCTTACGACAGCGCTGGGAAAACCTTGGCAGTATTCTTAAACGCCCCTAGCCACGGGAGCGCCGGCTAAGGCGGCCAATCTTAACGGTAAGTGGCTGATCGTGGATCACTGATCGATCAAGATATATTATAGTGTAGTGTGGTGTGTGTGACGTCATTGTCATGTACTTTATAATATTAATTACTTGTATCGATCTTACACTAATATACAGAGTTGCACTTGATACGGTTGTTTATCTAGATGCTCCCGAGCTCTCATCCCTACAATAGTGCACAAGCGTGTACGCAAACACAAGTACACTCTGTTCCCTTGCCCTCATATTCCGATGGGACGCCAGTGTGACACGACCGGAGAGATATCGGGCGCAGTACCAACGGCTTAACGCACTTTTCGAGGCAGGGGGGTACAAGACCCCCAACTTCCAGACTCCGGGCTGACACTGAGAATTTCTCAAAAGAAAAACTCGGGTACAAATTTTGGTCCGACCCGGGGATCGAATCCGGGACAAGCGCAGCTGTCGCTTTTTAGTGCGACGGAGGCCCAATGGGGGGGAAGGGGAAAAGGTTGGCAGCGCACTTGTGGCTCCACTGGTGTTGCGGGTTTCCATGGACGGCGGGATTGCTTACCATCAGGTGATCCGTCTGCTCGTCTGCCACCTTTCATATAAAAAAAACGTACGTACTACCATCGACGTATAAATTCATGTGTACTTAAATGATGGACATGGACATGGACTTAAATGATCAACACTATGTTCTCATTTACCGTTTCACTCTTCAATAGGTATGTATTTTTATGTGATAGATGACAGACGAGCAGATAGATCGCCTGATGGTAAGCGATTGCCTCACTCCATAGACACACGCGACACCAGTGGAGTCACAAGTGCGCTACCAACGTTTAAACCCCCCTTTCCCCTGGATTGGGCCTCCAATACCCTCACTCACGCAACGCAACACAGCACAGTGCTGTGGTATCACTCCGTTAGTCCACGGTCATGAATGTACCGTCTCGACTAGAGTGATACCATAGATTCACGGAAAACCTTTTTGAATGTGATAAGTGGCAGACAAGCAGACGGATCATCTGTTGGTTAGCGATCACCGACGCCCAAGGACACCATTGACTCCACAAGTGCTCTGTTAATCTTTAAACTCCCCTTCTCCTCGGATTCAGCCTCCGGTACCTTCAATCTCTCGAAACATGTATGCGCGCGCTAAAAGTTCTTTTGATTTGTTAGCCGTAATAATTTTATATTTAAATTGTAGATACCCACACTCCTATTTATTCATTATAATAATTTAATAGTATTTGTACCTCATTATTATTCGATATTTTCCTCTTAGTAGATATATATACCCACATTACACATACACGTTAGGTACACAAAATACACTAGACAAGCGTCCGTGGCACTCATTCAGGTGGTCTCACTGAAAACCAGCGTCATGGCCTTTGTCTGGGCTGTGACATAAGCTGAGTGAGGGCCATTTATTTGGCACTGTCTGGACATGATTGAATATAGTTTTGTTTTTATTTTTTTCCCTTTTGTTTTATTTTAATGTATTTTTAATTGTTTTATGTTTTGTTTTCTGTTTGTGCCAAATTGTGTCCTGTTTACAATTGCTATATATTATGTGTTGTGATGTCTATAATAATAAATATTTTCTTTCTTTCTTTCTTTCAAAATACGATGTAGACGCTGCTTCATGTTGCTCCTGTGGTCTCCCTTCGTCCAGCATACGATTTTTTATGCGATAGGTGACAGACGAACAGACGGATCACCTGATGGTAAGCGTTTGTTGCCACTCGTGGACACCCGCGACACCAGTGGAGTCACAAATGCGCTGCCAACCTTTGCAAGAATGTTCCGGCCTCAATGAAAACCAATGTGAAGTAGCATGTGCGGTGTTTCGCTGCCTGAGTGAGGGTACCAATCCGGGGGAAAGGAGGGTCTTTTCCCCCAGATTGGGCCTCCGGTACCCTCACTCACGCAGCTCAGAATATCGAGCAATGGTTATAATTCCGTAAGTATAGCAGCACTATTGTTTTCCTGCGGCACTATTTAGCACTAATTGAGTAGTATTTTTTGGTATTCATGAAATATCAGGGTTCCTTGGAACCGGTCCATTCGTTTCGAAGCGTGGTGGCTCTCCACGTGAGGTTGTAGGTTCGAAACTGCGCATTCTCCTCTGGATTTATCTATCACAATCTAATGAGAGATAAAAATCTCGCTTACAGAAATAAGTCTTTGAATTTTACGGTAACATCTAGAAATTATCTTGTAGATAGATAGATAAAATAATTTAGATTTTATAGATAGTAAATACTTAAATTGATTTAATCATTTTTAGGTAGGGACTTAGATAAAATCTATAATAATTTAACTACTGAAGTAGATAGATTAATATCACATTTTTCGAGAGCGATGGTAGCTCATATTAGCGTGGGAGAGCCATGCTTTGGCATGAATGGGCCGGCTCGACCGGAGTCACCACGGCCTCACAGAAAACCGGCGTGAAGCAGCCCTGTGCTGTGCTTCGCTGCGTGAGTGAGGGTACCGGAGGTCTATTCCGCGGAAAAGGGGGGTTAAAAGGTTGGCAGAGCGCTTGTGACTCCACTGGTGTCGCGGGTGTCCATGGGCCGCGGCAATTGCTTACCATCAAGTGATCCGTCTGCTCGTCTGCCACCTAACACAAAAAATATGTTGACGGTACCTATAATAACCAAGATATAAAAAATATTCCTCTTCCGGCATTATCCAGGGAAGGAATATAAGTATCTTCTAAACCTTGGGACCGTGGGGGCCCGAGGCCCACAAGCTTATCCGCGAGTTGTCTGACCGGCTACTCTACAATTCAGGTTACAGTAATGCTGGCAGCTACCTCGGCCAACGCATTGGGTTGGCCATCCAAAGAGGTAACGCTGCCAGCATTCTGGGCACGATGAGTAGCGGGGCAGATTTTTGATCTCATCCATCATCTCTTGTAAATAGTATTCCTCATTTTTAGCATTCTGTAAATAGGTACTTTTGTATGTTCCGTATTATACCATGTATCTGTTTTTGGCAACTAAGAAATTAATTATTAAAATGTTAACATAGTATCTTTTTTTGTATCGCAGAACGAATCGTCTTAATATCCTCCAAGCGATTACGGCTACGGCGGCCAATCTCAACGATCAGCCACGTACGCAGGATATATTATAGTGCTCAAGTGTGTGCGCAAACACAATATATTCCCTTCTCCTCATAATCCGATGGGACACCACCGTGACACGACCGGAGAGGGATTGGGCGCAGGATCAACGGCAGGCACGAGTTAGGTACAGGTCCGCCAATTTCCAGACTCCGGCCTGACATTAAGAATTTCTTACCGAACTCTTAGGTACGGTACAGAGAATAAAAAGGTTCGTCACCTTAAGGTAAATTTTCGCTTGCACGGCAAGAATTAGTTATACCAACATACCGTTTTAAAAAATATCTGCCCACGTTCTTAAATTTTTTTTTTTACATCAAAAGGAATCAATGTTGCTACAAGCAAATCTGAACTTTCTGATCTAACAGTTAAGATGGCGGATAGGGCACACTATCGACGCTAATCGATATTAATTTTTAGCAACTAAACCGGATCTATTTTAAAAAATTTGGAGGTAACAACCTCTCGGCAATCACGTATACTATTTTATTTAATAACCATGCACAAATTTTGAGTCCATCGCGTACGCGATAAATTGCAATTTTTCGCGTACAAAAACGAACACAACATTTGTGCATGGTTATTTAATAAATAGTACCTATGTGTTTGCCGGGAGGTTGTAATTTTCTGTGCAACAGGTTAATAAAACAAAGTTAAGAAAGGTAACTGTCGTGTGGTCCCCGGTAGAGTAGAATAGGCCACCCTCACTCATACCGAGGTGTCGTAAAAGGCGACTAAGGTAAAGCTGCTGGCATGATCATCAGCACCCAGAGAAGGAAAACTTTGCATTTATATCAGAACCCTCGCCAACCCGTCTGCCAAGCGTGGTGAGTATGGCAATTACCCCTCATGTGATTGAGGGAGGCCCGTACCCCAGCAGTGGGGACTTAAATGGGCTGATGATAATGTTACCTTGATTCAATTGGCCTGGTACCCCTGTTAAAGGGTTGCGAAGGTCGCTTTATTGTAATTACCAGATTCCCCAAATCCTGGATCATAGTCTGAGCTCCAGAGCGACAGATTTGGACGTAACCAGAAATCACACGCTATGATTACGAAGACGCACGTGTGCTCAGAAGAAGACGTGCGTGCTCTCAGATGAAGACGTGCGTGCGCTCAGATGAAGACGCGCGTGCGCTCAGATGAAGACATGCGTGCGCTCAGATGATTGAGGGAGGCCCATGCCCCAGCAGTGGGGACTTAAATGGGCTGACGATGACGAAAGGTAATAAGTGTTCGTAGCATATCACACGAATCAATTTGAAAATTGACGGACCTTTTCGCTCTTTGACTGTTCAAAGATTTGGCCCGACCCGGGACTTCTTGCGTAGTCGTCGCTTTAAATTGCGACCCACTAACCATTACGCCACCGCGGCGGCAATGTTAGGTAGTCTTAATACATACCTAACATATCCTGTTTAAGCGTCAGATGACGCTCTATAACTTTAACGAAAAATTCCAGGCACAACTGATATGTTTGGCACTTTTTAGGCACTGCAAGTGTTGGGCAGTATCATTTCTTTATATTAAGTCCTTTGTGAGTCGCGAATCGATATCTAGCCTTTATCTGTACTAATAATTTTGTCTTGCATGACTGTTTATGAGCGTAAGCGGGGGATGTAGCGGCGGCGGTAGCGAGTTGAGCAGTATGCTTTTGCAAATAATTGAGCAGTATGCACTTGAAATAGTTATTTTAGTAGGTAATAGATATACTGAGTGGTTAAAGTAGTAGTAATTTCCTTTTTGATGGATGAGGTTCCGACGTCGTCATCAAAAGATGCAAAAGTTTGAAGAAGTGAGGAGGTCAAACTTGGACAAAAGACGAGATGACCTTAAAAGGCACCTTAAAATGTGATATGCTAACATCTTCCCTCTGTGGGCGCACATTTAGCGCTAAGATTATAAATAAATATTTTCTTCACTTACATTGATCTAACTACGAGATAGGTAAGCTCAAGCACCAGTGTTACGGATGTCAGAACCAACAGCGGAATCACAAATATATACATTGCATACTTTTATTTTGTAAATACATATTTATAATACATAGGAAACATCTAGACCAACACAAATAAACATTTTCATGCGCACAAATGTTTGTACTGTGCGGGGATCGAACCCGCTTGATTGGTTACGCCAGTCACTGGAGAGCACACCAGACGTCAGAAATACATCATCATCATCATCATCATCGGCCCATTTAGGTCCCCACTGCTGGGGCACTGGCCTCCCTCAATCACATGAGGGGTAATTGCCATACTCATCACGCTTGGCAGAGGGTTTGGCGAGGGTTTTGATATAAATGCAGAGTTTTCCTTCTCTGGGTGCTGATGGTCATGCCAGCAGGTTTACCTTAGTCGCCTTTTACGACACCTCGGTAAGAGTGAGGGTGGCCTATTCTACTCTGCCGGGGACCACACGACCACACGGTCAGAAATACCTTAGTTTTCAATTTAAAATTTCGCGTCTTACACAAAGTGGTCGCTGTAACCGAAATCGGCTGGGAAAGCATCATCATCAATTTCCTTTATTTTGAATCTGTAGAATGTGTAACGAGTCAAATGAGACCCTTATACACACACATGCTAATCAGTATGGGAATGTATTAGGCCCCAATTAGGCTAAGTTTTTTTTTACCAGGGAAACCATCATGGCCGTCACTTTGCTACATGTAGGGAACAAGGTAGTGTGTGGGACTCAAACCCCTGGGGTGTCCATCTTCGCGCAATCGTGGTCGGGAACCTCACAGCCAGGACTAGACCGTACCGCTAATCGCGCTCGCCGCTTCACCCCTATCTGGCGCAATACAGCCCTTCAACGCTGTACGACCTACCAGGACATCCAGTAACGTCGCCCCCCGCGGACCCGTATGCTGAACAAGCCGCTCCCCAGCAGTGGATACGCTCACGTACCTACTCCGAACGCCCGTTTAGTCACCTCTTACGACAGGCCGGGAAAACCTTGGCAGTATTCTTTAACACCCCTAGCCACAGGGCGTAATAAGTCTAAGCTAAATTAAGTAATACACTGTCTGAAAAATACAGGGTTTGGGACTGGTATAGCATCGCAGCGATTACAATAGATCAAACTGGTCACAGTGAAATTGGTCTGCATAGTCTGCCCGCTTAAGGTGACGGGTAGGGCACACTAGCGACGCCAATCTATTTTAATTTTCAGCCAGAAATGTTGGGTTCTTGTACGCGAAAAATTAATTTACGCCAAAAGTGGCCGCTTTTTTCGTGAATCAATCAATTTTTCGCGTACGCGTGGGACCCAATATTTGTGCATGGTTATTTAATAAATAGTACAAGTGTTTGCCAAGAGATTGTAACCCCGAAATAGTTTAAAATAGATCCGGTTTAGTAGCTAAAAATTAAAATCGATTGGCGTCGCTATTGTTTTATTTCATTTATTTATATACATTGTTTATGGCCGTGTGGTCCCCGGCAGAGTAGAATAGGCCACCCTCACTCTTACCGAGGTGTCGTAAAAGGCGACTAAGGTAAAGCTGCTGGCATGATCATCAGCACCCAGAGAAGGAAAACTCTGCATTCATATCAAAACCCTCGCCAAACCGTCTGCCAAGCGTGGTGAGTATGGCAATTACCCCTCATGTGATTGAGGGAGGCCCGTGCCCCAGCAGTGGGGACTTAAATGGGCTGATGATGATGATGATGATATACATTGTGATAGAAATACATAATAGATATAATGCAAGATAAAAAAAATCTTTACTAAGACAACTAAAATATAAGCAATAAAAGTAAATAATGTCAACATAAAATTCATTCATAAATAATATTTAAATTAGATACTAAACGATAATAATTAATACTTTAGGAGATTACATATTGAATTATGTCACATTTAAAAATTCGTCAATAGAGTAAGGACTTTTTTCCAGTAAGAAGGCCTTCAGTTTTTTCTTGAAGACATGTAGCTTGTAGACAACACGTTTTATTTCCACTGGTAATTTATTAAATAGATGTATAGACTGGTATATGGCGCTGTGCTTTGCCACACACAATTTGGGGACGAAGAAGTGTTTAAAGTCCATTCGACGTGTACTTTCCCTAATTTGTCTACCTTGGTCAGTTTCGTACTCATGAATATAGTTAGCAAGTTACTTATAACTACAAGAATATATAGCGCAGGCAAAGTCAGTATAGATAAGGATGTAAAGTGTTCTCGACAAGAGACCCTTTGCGATATTCGTACGATTGTTCTGATTGCCCTTTTTCTGCTGCAGTATAAAAGCCTATCAATATTTAGTTTGTAACTATTTCCCCAAAGTTGAATACTATATCTCAATCTGGATTCTATCAGTGCATAGTAAATTATCTTTAAATCCTGTATGTCAATTTCATCTCGTAGAATTCTTCAAGCATAACATGCAGAAGATATAGAGCTATCAATTGCTTCTAATTCATTTTTCCAGCTAAGGGCGCAGTCAATATAAACGCCTAGAAACTTAACCGACAAATTCAGAATAATTATTTGAACAATTACTAAATCCAACGTTTTGAAAAACTATTTGAAACTTGTAGGTTATCTCACAGTGTTAGTATAAACTTAACAGTAGGTAGAATTCAAAATAAAATCCATACAAATACTTACATGAACACACCAAAAAATTGTTTAACATTATTTACTTAATTTCTTGCCCTCCCATTTATCATTTTTTCTATTGTTTAACCAAATGTAAATACATTTGGTTCAAAATTAGTTTCTATTGTATTTTTTTTTATAATAATAATTAAGAATTAACATACCTAAATTGGATATTCCCGTATATAATTTTCGTATTACAAAAACTGACTCAGTATTTTAGAATTTAAGAAAATGAATCGTTGTTTTACCTTCAAAATGTATCACCATACTGACATTCTACAATATCATTAGATGTATAATGATAAATAATGACTAACATAATTAATTAGGAGATGTGAACCAACAAGTTTATAATTAGATACATACCTAAGAATTTTTCTGTCTATTTGTACTTGTTAACTAAGAGATTGTTTTGCAGACGGATCGCCATCACCATATTACCATCAGGTAAGCGATTGACACCGCCCATATACATCCGCGAGACCAGTGGAGTCACAAGCGCGCTGCCAACCTTTAAAACCCCCTACTCCCTCGTATTTAAAATCTTTCAACGCACTTTATAAATACAGGGTGTATCTGTGAACATTTACATCCCAATAATCTCTGATTCTACCAACCATTCTGAACAACATGTTCTACGACTTTTCGGAATTCGTCGAATTTTTGTTCGACTCCCCATAACTAAATGACCTAGTCACATGACCGAAAGTTGATTTTTAATGCGAAATTCTAAAAACCTCGGCTCTATACACCCTATGTAGGGCGCAGTAACAAGCCGTGGCACGAAATAAAAAGTCACAGATGGTTGAGTCTAGCTAAAATTTTGTGGCATTGTAATAAATATTTCACAACATCAGATACTTTAATCTGACCCCGAGATAGGTAGCTCAAGCACCTGTGTTACGGATATCAGAAACAACAGTGGGGTTACAAATACATACATATAATACTTTTCTTTTGTAAATACATCCTTATAATACATAGATAACGCCCAGACCAATACAAACAGATATATTCATGCACACAAATGTTTGTACTATGCAAGGATCGAACCCGCAACCCTTGCACCAGAGGCAGCGTTCACTACCACTGTTCCAAACGGGTCGTCATTGCGTTCCTCTTGCTCATTACCCGTATAGGTAGTCTGTCTCTAACGCCGGATTACGCCAATACCACGAGTAGCCGGTTAAACACGCGTTCTCAGCTAATGTGGGCCGAACACGGCTCGCATCGGTAGGAATTACCTTTTTTAACTCGAATTAAAAGGACCTGACAGGGTGTGTGGGACTCCTTCTGTTAGGTAGCCTCAGAGGCTTAGCCACTAAAAACCCTTCGACGCCCGACGCGACGAAGACCCACGGTGACTCATCAGTCCATTTAAACTCGCCTGCGGCTAACGTCCAACCATCTAAAACGGGAAAACCATCTCAGAGAGGTGCAATAATTACACTCACTTCTACACGAAGGCACATCGGCGTGTAGTAGGCCATTCTACCACGACCCTGTACCTGACCCCTGATTGGTGCTAAACAAGCTCAAAACTGCTAATAGAAATAGTCGTAATAAAAAAAATATATCTATTATATTTTTGTGGAATGGACACAGACTGTTGATTGCAAGCGATTTCATAAGCTGACAAAAACGCTTCCGCTCGCATTCAGCCGAAACATATTCTGAAGAACATTAAACTTCACTTGAAACAAATCAGTCTGTAATCCTATCACTCGGTATCGGAATTAATAAGATTAAAAATGACGGTAAAGCTTAATTTATTCGTCATGATTGTCAATGAAAATATAAAGTGTAATCCAAAAGGATTAGAATTTCGGGTTTTTTAGATTATGAAGAAAGATAAATAATCCTTTATTGTAAATATTGCGATTTATTGTGCATTATTAAGAGCATCAGAAGAAAGTAAAACACCTCACTGATTGTAGAGCACCCTCGGAGATCCGGCAGGGAGACGGTAGAAATAAGTGACCAGTTCCGTGTTGATTTTTTGCGTTTTATTTTTAACCCCCGACGCAAAAACGACGGGGTGTTATAAGTTTGACATGTCTGTGTGTCTGTCTATAGAATCGTAGCTCCCGAACAAATGAACCGATTTTGATTGTGTGTTTTTTGTTTGAAAGATGAATAAGGAGGGAGTGCTCTGTTGGATAAAAATCGATCTAAGATGGCCGCCTTAACAAAGATTTGGATTTTATGTTTTAACACAACTCCCACAATATGGGTATCATATAAAAGGGCTTGAGTAGCAGAATATATTAATTGTGAAAAATTTCAAATCCAAGATGGCCGCCGTCAGAAAATGACGAATAACCTATTTGTTGTTCCAATTGCCTCAATATAGGTATCAAACGAAAGAGCTGTAATTGTGTCGGGGGTTTTTTTAAATTTTTATTTTAATTATTATAGAAATAGCCCTCGACAGACAGGCGGCCCGAGACCATAGAGTAACTCATTGAGATAGAGACATCAGTCGGCTAGCCAGTGCTAGCGCCATCTAGAGGAAAACGACCAATACTCAACGGTACAGTACGGCCACCTTCGAGAATCAGTCATGGAGACGATTAAGACGACGGGTAGCTACTTAACCGGATCTAATTTAAACAATTTCGAATTTACAATCTCTCAGCAAACACTTATCATCGTCAGCCCATTTAAGTCCCCACTGCTGGGGCACGGGCCTCCCTCAATCACATGAGGGGTAATTACCATACTCACCACGCTTGGCAGACGGGTTGGCGAGGGTACCGTTCGGTCCGTGTTTTAACTTTCACTCCTCCAATTCCGCTTGCCTTCCACCTGTCCCTGGACAGTAAGTCGCTCCATGCAGTGTTCTTTGCGAACAACGTGGCCAAAATACTACTGGAATATAGAACCTCAAATTACGTTAAAGGTCTATTGATAAGATATTTTTCTGCTAGGTGCATTTTTCGCGTACAAAAACGGACCTAACATTTATGCATGGTTATTTAATAAATAATATAAGTGTATGCCGAGAGGTTGTAACGCCGAAATTGTTTAAAATAGATCCGGTTTAGTAGCTATAAATTAAAATCGACTGGCGTCGCTAGTGTGCCCTACCCGTCACCTTAAGCATGTTAAAATATGCGTAGTAACATGCTTATTGATAGCAAATGTGGACAGTTCCTTAAGCATGCTACAAATGACACTTTCACATTGGAGTGGTTTTCTTATCTTCTAATACTTTTCGTTGCTACTGTGAGCACTAAATATCAATTGTAACATGGCGGTATGATATTATCGTTAAATTAAATCTGTACTTAGTAGTGAAATAATTCGATTATTTAGCTATCTATAAGATATCATAAGACAAGACCATGAAAATCTGTATGTTTAGCATTTTCTACGTAATTGGAGAGTGCCTATACAAAAGTTTGATATAATATCCTCCAACCGATTACGGCTACGGCGGCCAATCTCAACGATCAGCCACGTACGCAGGATATATTATAGTGCTCATATGTGTGTGCAAACACTAGTGCACTCTCTATTCCCTTACCCTCATATACCGATGGGACACTAGGTACTACCTATGACACGACCGGAGACCGGCGCAGGACCAATAGGTTAACGTGCTTTTCGAGGCACGGGGGCACAAGACCGCCAACTTCCAGTCACTAGGGATTTATAGTTTTTTAGATTTTCGCGTTGCATTATAACTATAATGTATCAATACGGGAATTAACACGATATTTATTATGTGAAACAACATTGTATTCTCACATATTTGGCTCAACGTTTCGCCTACGTTACAGCAGCCGTGGTCACGAGAGGACTCACATAATAAATATCGTGTTAATCCCCGTATTGATACACTAGGGATTTCTTACCGAAAACATAGGTACAAATTTTAGGCCCGACCCGGGGATCGAACAAGGGACGTCTTGCGCAGCCACAAAGTTTGATAATCATGCTTCTTAGGTACAAGATATAATAAATTGTTTTGCCATTCGCGTGGCCTTTCCAATTTTTCTTAACCTTAGGCATGTACTAATTATCTCTAGCCTAAAGCTAAGTGGGAGAGACACGACCGGAGTGATACCACGGTGTCACAGAAAACTGGCGTGAAGCAGCACTGTGCTGTGTTTCGTTGCGAGAGTGAGGGTACCGGAGGCCTGATCCGGGGGAAGGGGGGTTTAAAAGTTAGCAGCGCATTTGTGACTCCTCTGGTGTCACAGTTGTCCATGGGCGGCGGCGACCTAATGGAAGGCGATGTCCCGGTTTCGCTGAAAAGAAAAGTCATGGATATGTGCATACTTACTTGTGTACTTGTGGCCGTGTGGTCCCGGCAGAGTAGAATAGGCCACCCTCACTCTCACCGAGGTGTCGTAAAAGGCGACTTAGGTAAAGCTGCTGGCATGATCATCAGCACCCAGAGAAGGAAAACTGTGCATTTATATCTAAACCCTCGCCAACCCGTCTGCCAAGCGTGGTGAGTATGGCAATTACCCCTCATGTGATTGAGGGAGGCCCGTGCCCCAGCAGTGGGGACTTAAATGGGCTGATGATGATGATGATGTGCATACTTCCCGTCCTCCGTGGTCTTTAACCGATCAGCAGAGGTCCACCCTCGAAATCTGTCAACGTGCGACGGAGCGTAGTCTGCTCGGAGTGAAGTTAACAGACCGCATACGCAACACTATTCTGAGCTCCAAAACTCGAATAACTGAAGTCTCACGAAAAGCAGCTTAGCTAAAATGGGATTGGGCAGAAGTGCGCTGCCAACCTTTAAACTCCCCTTTCCGGAGGCCCAATCCAGGGGGGATTGGGACTCCGGTACCCTCGCTCACGCAGCGAAACACAGCACAGTGCTGCTTCACGCCGGTTTTCTGTGAGGCCGTGGTATTACTCCGGTCGAGCCGGCCCATTCATGCCGAAGCGTGGTTCTTCCACGGTCAAAGGTGCATGTTCAGATACGAAGCTAACAACTTTTTCTATAGATGGCGTGTCTTATTCACCTACCTACCTATCCTATAATCTGCATTGCTCTATCATAGGTACTTAATATTTGTATTAGAAAGATTGCCTATGAAAAATCGCCTTTGTATATCACTTGATAATTAAAATAGGTATAATTTCAGCAAATAAATCACAACTAATGAACTCTTAATCCCCACAGCTCAATCATGCGGATTACACTGGCATCATAATACATTATATAAAAAAAATTAAATTGAAAATTTAAAAAAACCCCGATACAACTAAAGCTCTTTCATACCTATATTTAGGCAGTTGGAACAACAAATAGGTTATTCGTCATTTTCTGACGGCGGCCATCTTGGATTTGAAAATTTTCACAATTAATATGTTCTGCTACTCAAGCCCTTTTATATGATACCTTATTATATACCTTTTATTGTAGGAGTTTGTTAAAACATAAAATCCAAATCTTTGTGACGGCGGCCATCTTGGATCGATGTTTATCCAACATAGCTAAGAACACTCCCTTCTTATTCATCTTTCAAAAAAAAAACAAAATCAAAATCGGTTCATTTGTGCGGGAGCTACGATGCCATAGACAGACACACAGACACGTCAAACTTATAACGCCCCGTCGTTTTTGCGTCGAGGGTTAAAAAGAAACAACAAGAAACATGATTACAATAAGTTGATACAAGCGTCGAAATTCGAATGCAGTTTTGGATAGTTCATAAAACGTGTACCTATGATTCAGTTGGTCTGGTTCCCCTATTTAAAAAAACCACCCCAAGTTGATAAACTCTCCTAAAGTTGGTGAGGGACCATGCGTAATTTGTTTTTTTTTTTATTATTTTATTATGTATGTAAGATTTACTTAATATTTTTTTCATAAGCAGTCAACAATTTTTTTTTCAAAGTGTAAATGTCGCACTAGTGGCACACAATTTTTTTTAGTTCTCACAACATCTCATACGTTGACCTGATTCCGTACTAAGTAGCTTAAGCACTTGTGTTACAGATATCAGGCAATAGAGGAACACAAATATATACTTAAATACATATATTTAGAGACCGAACAAACACAAGTGTCAACCGCACGAATGTTTGTATAGGGTCCTTTGATGTAAGAGGCAAGGTCACTACCAATTGCGCCACCCGGTCAGTCAAAATGTAGCTATAGTTCCTTATAATATCTGTGGTTTTTTATTATTACGCATGATGTGATTTCCTGTAATAGTAGGAGCCGGAGGGTGTGCATAAGGCGACGAGGTTGGCCCATTGCACTCCGGGCCGGCGGCATTTCACCTGGGTGAAAAAAAGTAGGAAGGTATTGAGCTAAAGTGATTTTCGTCAAATGAAGAGAATGACATGCTTAAAATAGGAAATGATAAACTAGAGATAACTGTAGGCGAGTTCTGACACAAAAATAATCTTCTTAGGATTAAAATAATACGACTTTAGTTTTAAATCACGGCATCTATTGTTATAATTTTTTTGCCTGCAAAAGATAGTGATGAAAAACAAAGCAAAACGTTTGATAAGTAAATCTTAAATGATCGTTTTGATTAGTTTAGGCTAATCTATTGATATGGTAAAGGAAGTATTGAGCGAAATCATAATAGAAAATATTATTATTTGTGATATTACACCTAACATCGCCTAACTGCAATACATGTGGACCTGTAGAAGATGTCCATCATTTATTGATAGAATGCTCTCGGTACCAGCAAAAGAGACAGGATCTGGTAGCAAAAATAGGATTGAACTTCTCTGATATTGGCATGTTCCACCAGATCTTGGCCGATCCAACGTCAGATCGTGCAAGGTTTCTGCTGGATTTTGTAATCAAAAGACTGCATCAAAACAAGAGGCTGAGAAGCCACTTGTCTCATTTGTACTAGTTATTAATTGTTATTTAATACTAAGTGTAAACTAATGTATTGTCCTATAGGACTGACATGTAGGTACTTTTGTATAAAAGTCCTTAAATAAAGAAAATTTTTTTTCTTTACACCTAACATCATAGGCGAGACACCAAGGCGCATCGTCTTCGCTGGCTTGGCCACCTCGAGAGACTGGACGAGCATCGTCTCGTGAAGAAAGCATACCAGAGCCGACCGATGGGCCGACGCCCAGTAGGCCGGCCTAGGTATCGCTGGAAAAGTCGTCGAGAATGATCTGCGAGAACTTCAGGCCGGTGACTGGCGACAAGTTGTGCAGGATCGATCAAAGTGGCGTTCTCTTGTCTCGGAGGCCAAGGCTCGTTTCGGGTCACTGAGCCAGTGGACTAAGTAAGTTTACATCCCGAAAACCTTACAATAGATATCACGAACAAAGTCCATTTAGCATGTTAGATCAACAAATTAAGTGGAAAAAAAATTAGTTGTTCCAAACAATAACGTCGGGTGGAAATTAGATTTTGTATGAATCTTTTCGCTTATTTTGTTGATCTAACATGCTGAATTGACTTTATTCACGATAACTATTGGCGGTGTGGTGCCCGGCAGTATGTAGAATAGGCCACCCTCACTCTTACCGAGGTGTCGTAAAAGGCTACTAAGGTAAAGCTGCTGGCATGATCATCAGCACCCAGAGAAGGAAAACTCTGCATTTATATCAAAACCCTCGCCAACCCGTCTGCCAAGCGTGGTGAGTATGGCAATTACCCCTCATGTGATTGAGGGAGGCCCGTGCCCCAGCAGTGGGGACTTAAATGAGCTGATGATGATGACGATAACTATTATGAGGTTTTCGGGATGTAAAAGATGAAAAATAATTGCATAGGTATATATAAAAAAATTGGGACGTCGATTGAGAGGCAGGTACAAAAGGTGATGGTATGATGAATTATACCTCTTCTCCAATAATTGGCGAACTATTGCTACAAACGAAATCAAATGGCATTAAGGGGAAGCCTTTGCCAAGTAGTGGGACCACATAGGCTAAAAAATCACTTTATAATACGAAATCTTCACATAACAATTGCTTATCAACCCTAACATTTTGTGGAACGATTTAGCTGCATTACTCGAAGACTTTTTTCTATGTGATAGGTGACAGACGAGCAGACGGAACCTGATGGTAAGCAATTGCCGCCGCCCATGGACACCCGCGACACCAGTGGAGTCACAAGTCTACGTTTCGATATTAATAGGCCGCCTCGATCGGAGTGATATGAAAACAGCACAGCAGCACTATGCTGTGCTGTAAAATTGAAAAAAACCCCCGACGGCGCCCATCTTGGATTTGAAACTTGTCACAATAAATGTATTCTGCTACTCAAGCCCTTTTATAGTATACCTATATTGTAGGAGTTCTGTTAAAACATACAATCCATATCTTTGTGACGGCGGCCATCTTGGATAGTTTTTAATCCAACGTAGCTAAGAACATTCACCCCTTATTCATCTTTCAAACAAAAAAAAACAACATCTAAATCGGTTTATTTGTTCAGAAGCTACAATGCCATAGACAGACACACAGACACGTCAAACTTATAACACCCCGCTGTTTTTGCGTCGGGGGTTAAAATAGTCTAGGTAGGTAGGCATGTTCGGCCCTCGACGCCATATTCCAAAAACAAGAAAAAAATCGTTTTGACACTTCACTTCGTTTCGGGATAATATCTGTGATTTGGGCCACTAGCACATACCTATTATAATAATAATAAGACTCAAACTGCCTTGTTGGCGCAGTGGGTAGTGCGCCGCACTTTAAAGCGACGGCTGCGCTTGGGGTTCGATCCCCGGGTCAGGCCAAAATTTTTGCCGGAGTTTTCCTGTAAAGAAATTCTCAGTGGCAGCTCGGAGTCTGGAAGTTGGCGGTCTTGTACCCCCGTGCCTCGGAAAGCACGTTAAGCCGTTGATCCTACTCCCGATCCCTTTCCGGTCGTGTCACGCTGGTGTCCCATCGGATTATGAGTGTAAGGGAATAGAGAGGTGCACTTGTGTTTCCGCACAAACTCGAGCACTATGCGAATGTGGCTGATCGTTGAGATTGGCCGCCCTAGCAGTAAGGAATCGGTTGGAGGATTATATCTGTATAACGATGGTAGCTCAGTGGATAAGCGCCTTCCATACGGAATTCTAGGTTCAGATCCGGATTTTCAACCCCCTTTCCCCCGGATTAGGCCTCCAGTTTCCCCACTCATGCAGCGAAACACAGCACAATGCAGCTTCACGCCGGTTCATTCCTTCCAAATCGTGGTTCTCCCACTTCGCTTTATTCCAAAAATAAGGAAAAATTCGTTTTGATACTTCATTGTGCATAGTGATATGCAAAATGAAGTCCCAAAACGAAGTGAGGGCGACTAGTTGCTCGCCCTCACTTCGCTTCGTGACTTCATTTTGCATATTACAATAATAATAAGACTCATAATAGGTACGGTCTATATGGAGCTAAATATCAATAAATAGGTAGCCTTTTTGAATTTACAACAATTTTATCAACTATGGTAGATAAGGCACTCACGTAGGTAACTGTGTTTGAAAGTGATTTGATCATGTTATTGAAGTTTTAATCTAACCTTATCATAATAATTTGTTCGTATCATTTGGCTACTGAATAGAAATCTATTTGGTTTAATTTCTTTGGCTTTGAGACTCAATTGAATAAGCTATGCAGAAACACGCCGGCGAAAAATGATAAAAAAAAAAAAAATTGAGACAACATCACATACATTGTCCAGGAGACCTATTTTTTTTTCTACATGGCTGCTACTGTGTTGCCTACGGCGAACACATAATAACTCTGCCAATGTCGAGTGATCAAAAAGACACGTTAATTATTGACCGGTGTGGCGAGTTAAATCCTTTTGATGTTTATTTTAATTGAGTTTATCACCAAGCACCATCTAAAACCAAGACAGAACAAAACATACACAAAGACGTCACAATATTAAAGAGAGAATCTCATGTACGATGACGATGATGATTATATTTGTAAATATATTTACATAAATATTCTATAACAGAGGAAGAAGTAAGAGACAATATTGAAGAAAAGTTAATAGGGCGGGGAATTTTTTGAGGAAGGATGTCATACAGTGACATAGGGTATTTCTGACAGCTAAAGAAAATGTGATCTGTCGTACCCTGTCCAGGAGACCTATTTTTGATTTACTCGTATGACTTAGCGTCGTCGCATGCGACGTAAGTCACATTCGCCTTCTAAGTCGCATGGAAACCGATTTTCCTTATTTTTGAATCATCCGATTTCAATGTTGCCAATATAATACGGTAAATTGACATTCTAACCCTTCCATGCAGAACTTCCGCATTGCAAACGGAACGCAAAAACCATAAGACTATTGGCTGAATTTGAAAATCTTTGCTTTTTTGTGACAAAAAACTATAACTGTCACATTTTGTCAACTGTCAAAATCAGTCAAACCAAAGGTTTGAAATGTATAATATTTTGTTTATGCTTGTTGCTATTGACAACTATTTTGACGTTGCTTCTACCGCTCGCTTTAAGTCACTCGACCAACGAGTGGGTGGGGTCACTCGATGCAGACGAATGATTAAAAAATGCGGAATACCTATCGTATGTCGAAGGAAAATCAGTAGAAATCGTGCGCTCGCCACGACTAAGTCATACGAGTAAATCAAAAATAGGTCTCTAGACTTGTTTTTGAATCATTCGTCTGCAACGAGTGACCCCACCCACTCGTTGGTCGAGTGATTTAAAGCGAGCGGTAGAAGCAACGTCAAAATAGTTGTCAAAAGCAACAAAATATTATAAATTTCAAAACTTTGATTTGACTAATTTTGACAGTTAACACAATGTGACATTCATAGTTTTTTGTGACAAAAAAGCAAAGATTCTCATATTCAGCCAATAGGTAATCTATGGTTTTTGCGTTCCGTTTGCAATACGGAAAAAAGTAAAAGCGGCCACTTTTGGCGGTAATCCAAAATTCTGCAAAAGCAGACTAAACAGTTAACTATAAGTATTAAATAAATATCTAGTACTGCCGTGTGGCACCCGGCAGAGTAGAATAAGCCACCCTCACTCTTACCGAGGTGTCGTAAAAGGCGACTAAGGTAAAGCTGCTGGCATAATCATCAGCACCCAGAGAAGGAAAACTCTGCATTCATATCCAAACTCTCGCCAACCCGTCTACCAAGCGTGGTGAGTATGGCAATTACCCCTCATATGATTGAGGGAGGCCCGTGCCCCAGCAGTGGGGACTTAAATGGGCTGATTATGATGATGAAATATCTAGTATAGGTGTTTGCCGAGAGGTTGTAGCCCCGTCACCTTAAGAAATCCTTGTTGCACCTAGGACCTCGCAATCACGCCTACCGACCGCATTTGCAACAGGTAAGATGAGCGCTGTTAGAGAGTTGCCACACTGGGGGCTGGCCGTCACCTTAAACATCTGTCTTAGATGAAAAGGCCTATGTATAATGCAAACAGTCTAAAAAAAAGATAAAAAGATAAAAAAATCTTTATTCAATTTAGGTCCACACAGAACACTTATGAATGTCAAAATAGGTACATAACATCTACCGCTGGTTCGGAATGTCGATTTCTACTAAGAAGACACCAGCAAGAAACTCAGTAGTTACTCTTTTCAAATATTGATGATGTTACAGAGTTTCAATTGAGAAGAGAAAAAAATGCAATTATGAAGGTTAATAGACTACTATGAATAACAACTCAAAAGATTAATCAATTAACATGACCAAGAATCCTTATCATTTAAATAGTCTTGTACACTATAGTAACCTTTCTTCATTAGGCAGGTTTTGATATGAGACTTAAACTTATCCAGTGATAGGTTAATGACATTTTGTGTAGTCTCTAGGAGGTAGACAGGGGGAGACAGAAACAAATAATTAACATTTTGACCGTAGTTGAGCCACCTTCGGAATGAATGGGCCGGTTAACCGGAGACACTAAGTCCGGAGAAAACCGGTGTAAATCAGCACTGTGCAGTGTTTCGCTGCATGAGTGAGGGCACCTGAGGCCCAATCCGGGGAAAGGGGTGTTTAAAGGTTGGCAGCGCACTTGTGAATCCACTGGTGTCGCGGGTGCCTATGGGCAGCGACAATCGCTTACCATCAGGCGATCTGCCTGCTCGTTTGCCACCTATCACATAAAAAAACATTGCAGCCTGTGCGGATAAAGAATGGGATCAGAAATGGCGGCGCATCTATTCACTTCTCGCTCGGCCACTATTTGCGTCTATACTCGCACCCCACGAGTGCGAGTATAGACGCAAATAGTGTGCGGGTTGTATGTTACCAGTCTGTCAAATTTCCTCATTTGATATTGAACCAAACGTGTTTGACATTAAAGTCAGAATCAACTGAAGAATTTAGTCAGATTTGTACATAGATGTGTGGCTTACCGTCCCCAAGTACCTTTTCACTAGATGTAAAGGCGACGGGTAGGGCACACGCTTCAGTCTCTCGGCAAACACCTATACTATTTATATAATAATCATGCCCAAATGTTGGGTTTTTTTTGTACTAAAAAAATGATTCACGCCAAAAGGAGCCGCTTTTGGCGGTAATTTATAATTTGAGTGCAAAAGCAGATCATATAGCTAACTTAGGATTAAAAAATAGTATAGGTGTTTACCGAGAGACTGAAGTCCCGAAGTTGTTTAAAAAGATCTGGTTTAGTTGATAAAAATTAAAATAAATTTTGCGTCACTTGTGTGACCCTTCACCTTAATTATTATCTGTCAAAGGGGCTTGTTCGTGCTGTAGGTGTATCCCTATATAACTAGAGAAGTAAATTAAATAAGCATGTGAAAACGAAAAATATTACACTTATAGAAGCCGAATTTTCGGCTTCTATAAGTGTAATATTTTTCGTCAGAGTTGCAAACTAAAGTTTAGTGCTACCATCTGTTGACATTACATTGTAACAAATCAGCGTGTTGTCAACTTGTTTATGCAAGCACGCTTATTGTCAAGTAGTTAAATCTGTTTTGTCTAGATGGCGCTGTTTACATTTTTAAATGAATAAGAGATGTCGCTAGTAGTATTTACTTGAACTATTATTATTTTAAAGAGGTGTGTAGTATAGTTTTTAATATTGTAGAAATAAAAATTAAAATGTGATTTGAATTAATTCTACGTTGGTTGAATTGCTTGGTTAGCATTTTTGATTAATATTTTGAAAAATAAGTTGAGTTACGGCCTCTCGATACTAGATGTCGCTATATACTGGTGCTCTCACACACGCTCATTGAAACTGCGCAAGTTCTGTGAGGCCATGGTATCATTCCGGTCGAGCTGACTCATTAATGCCGAACCATGGCTCTCCCTCAATCAAAATAATTGATGTTGCTCCTGATTCCACTAAGGGAGCCCCAGGTAAGCTCCTCACATAAGAATAAAATTATGGCTTTTTCTAATTTTTAAGTAAATATATTTACGAGTAACTCGGCGTGAAGCAGCATTGTGTTGTGTTCAGCTGCGTGAGTGAGGGCACCTGAGGCCCAATCCGGGGAAAGGGGGGTTTAAAGGTTGTTGGCGCACTTGTGACTCCACTGGTGTCTCGGGTGTCTATGGGCGGCGGCAATCGCTTACCATCAGGTGATCCGTCTGCACGTTTGCCACCAATCAGATAAAAAAACACTAGCTCGGCGGTGAGGGAAAACATCGTGAGGAAACCTGCACGTTTCTCATAGTTTCTGAAACGTGTAACCATGATTCAGAAATTCTGGTTCCAATGTTAAGGTGACGGGTAGGGCACACTAGCCAACCGATTTAAATTTTTAAGCTACTAAACCGGATCTATTTAAAACATTTTCGGGGTTACAACCTCTCGGCAAACTTTGATACTATTTATTTAATAACCATGCACAAATACGAACCCAACACTTGTACGCGAAAAATTGATTCACGCTAAAAGAGGCCGCTTTTGGCGGTAATAATTTTTTCGCGTATAAAGAGGGACCCAACATTTGTGCATGGTTATTTAATAAATAGTATAAGTGTTTGCCGAGATGTTGTAACCCCGAAATTGTTTTAAATAGATCCGGTTTAGTAGCTAACAATTAAAAACGAATGTTGTCGCTAGTTAGGGCTACCCGTCGCCTTAATGGGTCGCGCAGATCAGACGTGCGACACTTTATTGTAATTACCAAACTCCCCAAATTCTGAACCATGGTCCAAGCGTACCCCGGGCTCCAGAGCGACAGCTTTGGACGCAAACGGAAACTACACGTTATGATGAGGAGGAGGCCATAGGACATTGTCTTTCCGTTACGGTGACGGGTAGGGCACACTAGCGACGCCAATCGATTCTAATTTTTAGCTGCTAAGCCGGATAACTGTTTAACAATTTCGAAGCTGCAGTCTCTCGGAAAACACTTACCCTCTTATTACAACCGCGAACTTAGAATAGTCCTGGAACAAAATTCGTACCAGCTTCCTTTAACATTGCGTGTTGGAACGGGATGACATGAGCGGTAATACGCTCGGTACGGTAATAACTTTAAATCGCGATTTATAATAAGGTGGTTATCATCATCATCGTCATCATCATTTCAGCCAATGGACGTCCACTGCTGGACATAGGCCTCCCCCAATGTTCCCCACACAGATCGGTCCTGTGCCTCCCGCATCCAATGGATTCCCGCGATCTTCACCAGATCGTCGTTCCACCTTGTAGGAGGCCTGCCACGGCTGCGAGTTCCTGTACGTGGCCTCCACTCGAGGACCTTTCCGCCCCAACGGCCGTCTGTTCTCCTCGCTATGTGCCCTGCCCATTGCCACTTGAGGCATGCAATCCTTTGGGCTACGTCTGTGACCTTAGTTCTCCTGCTGGTTATACTATTTATTTAATACTTATACTTAACTTTTGCGTCTGCATTTGTACAGAAATTTTAATTACCGCCAAAACGGCCACTTATGGCTTTACTTAATCTAAATGTCGAGTGCATTTGGCAAGCGAGGTGATTAAGCCTAATCCCATCATAGTAGCGATGACTTGATTTCTATGATGGAGGCCTTTGCCCTGCAGTGGGACAGCTTATAGGCTGATACGTCGTACGCAAAAAAGTTATTATAAAAGTGGCCGCTTTTGCCTTGAATCAATTGAATAAAGATATTTTTGATTTTGAATTAATACAAATCGCGAGATTCATCGATGCGTCACCTTAAAAAAGGGTAAACGCACCTACAATCGGACCTCAAATAACAACTTGCAAAAACTCCTTGTTCTTTTATTAATTTCTTTGAATATAACAAACAAGCTATTGTTATTCCGGCGGCGCCGCGCGGTTTCGGAATAATATCTTAATCCGCTCGACAACAGATGTTTTCATCCGAATCTCATTATTGTGGGGTACAAGGTACTGTTAGAGACACTGCTGATTTTAGATTTATCGTCTTGCTAATAAAGAAAAAAGATTACCTACAAAGTGGCAATCAAGTGGCAAAGGGCAGGGCGTATAGCGAGGAGAACAGACGGCCGTTGGGGCGGAAAGGTCCTCGAGTGGAGGCCACGTACAGGAAGACGCAGCCGTGGCGTCCCCCATAAGGTGGACCGACGATCTGGTGAAGATCGCGGGAATCCATTGGATGCGGGTGCCACAGGACCGATCAGTGTGAAGAACATTGGGGGAGGCCTATGTCCAGCAGTGGACGTCTATTGGCTGAAATGATTATTATCTTCAAAAATCATGATCTGAACATGGGAAATGATATTTTATTATGTCTGTACTCCACTTGACATAGCACATCACTTCCACGTTAAAATAATTATTCAGGACGCATCGACGAAACTAGTAACTAATTGTGGCAATTCTGATACATTTTTTAACATCTCATACGTTGACCTGATTCCGTACTAAGTAGCTTAAGCACTTGTGTTACAGATATCAAACAACAGAGGAACACAAATATATACTTAAATACATATATTACACCCAGACACCGAACAAACACAAGTGTTCATCGCACGAATGTTTGTCCAGGGTGGGGATCGAACCCACGACCTTAAGAAGTACAACAGCTACTCCGTAAAGGAAAGTGTTAAGAATTTTTTGAGACAAAACTATCTCATTATTATACTTGACAACCGGATTGGAACAGTGGTAATGAACGCTGCCTCTGATACAAGGGTTGCGGTTTCGATCCCCGCACAGTACAAACATTTGTGTGCATGAAAATGTTTGTTTGTATTGGTCTGAGTGTTTGCTATGTATTATATGTATGTATTTACAAAAGAAAAGTATTATATGTATATATTTGTAATCCCACTGTTGATTCTGATATCCGTAACACTGGTGCTTGAGCTACCTACCTCGGAGTCAGATCAATGTATGTGATGTTGTGAAATATTTATTATTATTTCTTCCTACAACCATATTTTTTTTAAGTGCTAAAAGTGACCACTTTCGGCAATAAGAAGAATAATGATGGTTACCTGTACGAAAATTATATTACACGAGTAGATATATCTCAAAAACATCCTTCCATGGTTATACGAACGACGAGTTTCTAGTGCCTGTTTGAATTTTCCAAAGTATAAAAAATGTTGGTAATTATTTTTTAAAGAAAATAGCATAATTATTTTCGATTTTTTCGATCAGTCAAAATAATCTTGAGCTAAAGAGCCGATAGTCAAACATCGGTACATTTACCCTAATTGTAAACCAGGAAGACATCAGATTAATGGAGAGTGCCACAGGATTTATTCAATGAGACATGTCCTGTACGTATTTATAATCGTAACTAGCTTTTGTCCCCCGCTTCCTTCACGTTTATTTAGGAAAAGTAAGCAAGCCTATGTTACTCAGTCACGTCAAAAAAAAATCACGTCAATTTGCATTTTGCCCTAAAAGACAGACAAACACACAGACAGCACACGCTTTTACATTTATAATTTACAAAAGAAAAGTATTCAATGTATGACATACATACATCATCGCGGCATCAGCTAGAATATATTTTTTTTTATATATTAAATGGGTTTGCACTTGACCTCATTTCACCTGATGGAAAGTGACAATAAGTTGATATTTTATAGCAATCTGAACACGAGATGAAATTTTTAAGTGTGTTATTTACTTAAGTGACAATAAGGTCTAAGATGTAGCGTGCTTACCCAGAAGAAGCCTATTCACTCTCGACTTAAAGACACCCAAATTGTAGCTCTCTGGGAATACAGAAGCCGGCAAGTTGTTCCATTCCTTAGCAGTTCGTACCAAGAAAGAGGAAGCGAACCGCTTAGTACGAGCTGGTGGAACTTGCACAGTGTAAGGGTGGATTCCTGTCGTCTTCCGTAATGTCCGGTGGTAGAAAGGAGAAGGTGGTAGAAAGGAGAAGGTGGTATCAGGTCGTGAAGCTCATTCGAACACTCTCCAAAATGCATCCTATAAAAAACCGATAGACAGGCCACTCTACGTCGGTGAGCGAGGCTTTGGGATTTACCCTCCACTAACTCTGCGTCACCAACTAACTTCATGGCTCGACGCTCAATCGAGTCGAGGGCAGCCAGCTGATACTTGGCTGAGCCATCCCATAGGTGACTGCAATACTCCATGCACTACCGAACTTGAACTTCATAGAGTTTAAGAATCTGTTCCGGCGTGAAGTATCGCCTAACCTTGCATAGGATACCAAGTTTTTAAATGTTATAAATGTGAACTAAATAAATATTTCACAACATCACATACATTGATCTGACTCCGAGATAGGTAGCTCAAGCACCTGAGTTACGGATATCAGAACCAACAGCGGTTAAAACCATACAATCCAACGATTGTTATTATTTAATAACTTCGTGGAGTCGAGGATTTGTAATAAAAAATTAAGAACTAAAATTGTTTCATAATAATTTTAAACTTGCTAGTTTAGGATTTAAGCCGGTATCAGAGTAATTTTTTGTAATAAGAAGGTCAGTGTTGTACCTTGGTACAACTAGGACTTGTCCTAGCAACGTATACGTCGACGTGACGGCGTCACTCCTGTAGGACATCCCCCAGAGGCAGCCACGCTCTAATTGTGCCGGCTGCATTGAGGATGGTTCTATGCAAAATGCAGCGACAAGAGGAATACTGAAAAAGTACAGCATTTCAATAAAGAGATCTTTTTTTTATTTTACATTCTAACGGACCAACGAGCAGACGGCACACTTGATGATAAGTGATCACCGCCACCCATCGACATCTGCAATACCCGAGGTATCACATAATATGCACGTGGTGTGGGGACACCAGCGCCGGCATTGCACAGGCACCCTCCGCAGCCTGGTAGGGACGGTTCAGTTTTCCTCTCTCGGCCAAGCCGGGGGAGGAACCGCCTGGCCCGCCAAAATGGATTCGGCGGGTAGGGCTAAAACAAGCCGCATGGGCTGATGCAATTGTAAGGTTTAAAATTTATGTCTAGTGGTTTTTAGCGTACAAATGTGGTGTTTATTTGTGCAGTGAAGTGCCGCAAAGTGATCCGAATATAAGAATCTAACACTGCTATTGTGTGTCGAGTGCGTTGTCTCATGACAACTTGCTTGTACCTAATAGAGTCTTAAAACCCTCGAATGCTTTTAGAGTGATATCCGCTGAATCCGTAAGTCGATAAAACGTAAAACAATACATTTTATAACAGATTACTTCTACTTAATACCTATTATTAATACATTATTTTATTTATCCTGTGTAGGTGGCTGATCGTTGAGATTGGTTGTAGCCGTTAGCGGTTGGAAGATATTATTATTTATCCTTAAACCCGCTCATTACTGCATACTCTCGTCCCGCCAGTGCAGGGGCGCGAAACATTTCAAGCTTTTAAATTCCATTTATCGTGAGCAGAGCGATTGCGTTTCGAATATAAATATGGCCGCTCCATGCTCTACGTAGCGACGGGGTTTGTGGGACGGTACAGTCAGTTGCGAAAAGTTACTATTTTTTTATGATAGATAAATAGATAGATATACTTTATTGCACAAAATAAAACTTATAATACAAAAAAAAGTGTGTACAATTTATATTATTCATTTATTTAATGTGTGTGTATTTTGATAGATGGTAGATGAGCAGACGGATCACCTGATGTTAATTCCATTTTTTCATCCTCTGGTGCTCCGGCGAGAAGCAGCACTGTGCTGTGTTTCGTTCGCTGCATGCGTGGGTACCAGATACCTAATCTGGGGGAAAGCGGCCTTAAAGGTTGGCAGCGCACTTGTGACACCACTGGTGTAGCGAGTGTTCATGGCGGTGGCAAACGCTTACCATCAGGTGATCCGTCTGTTCGTCTGCCACCATTAAAAAATAAAATAACTGGAACTGTGGAACGGTCCGGATGCAGTAGTGTTTCCGGACGGCTACGACTTTGGGACCTTCGAGAGAAGAGCGTACTACTTTTTAATAAGGCCGGCAACACATTAGCGATCTCTCTGATTTTTCGGATGTTCATGGGCGGCGTTATATTTTCCATCAGGTGACTCGCTTGCTCGTTTGTACGGCTCTAGCATTAACAAAACTGTAAATACATATCGTCAATCTAGGTGTGATTCTTCGCAACTACGATTTTGGTAAAATTTATGGAGAAAGTTGCGGATACATTTTCTGGTGTTACCTCGTGAATGGTCGCTACTAGTCGTTTTTTTTGCTGTCAAAATAAAACAGCAAAAAAACGACTTGTAGCGACCTCTAGTAACAAACATTGACTTCAGCCTAATACTTAGTCATCAAAATAGTTTTTTGTTTCTCCCGAAAAACTGATTGGTTGGCATATACGAGGTGTCACATCTAAGCGGACGATACCCCTTCTCTACTGTTAAAATGTCCTTTAACCGAAGGTTGTCTGGTAGAAATCGCTTTCAGCGATAAGACCGCCAAAATTGTACACAAAATTTCTGTAATGCCTAGTACTTAAGTTGTGTATTTTGCGCAATAAAGTATATCTATCTATCTATCTATGTCTATATAACAGAAGAACGACTTTTCTTTAAAATTCAAAATGCAAATACAACCTGCTAGGTATTTATGAAGCCGACTGTACACCTGATACCGCAACATCTCTCCGCTTGAATAAGCTTATCCTTCTCGCACGAAACAGAACGTCTGTATTTATTTCAAATAAGCAAAGAATTGATGCTAGCGGCTTCAAGACGGCGGCTCTAAGAATTTATCTCTTTATAAATAGTCATCCATATGACATATCACTAAAACATAGTTTTTTTTTTGTATGGATTTCCTACGAATTCCGCCATGTTTTTTCATATCGAAAATCCCGAGAATTGGGCGCCATTTTTTTTTCCCTGTGGAAACCATCATGGCCGTCACCTTGCTACATTTAGGGAACAAGGTGGTGTGTGGGACCCAAACCCTAACTAAAACCCTGGGGTGTCCATCTCCGCGCAATCGCGGTCGGAAACCCCACAGCCGGGACTAGACCGTATCGCTAAAAGAGTAACTGGCGAGTTTCTTGCCGGATCTTCTCGACCAGAAACAACTTTCCGAGCCGGTGGTAGAATCGCATTATGTTTATTTATTTCTTTAGTATATTTTATGTATCAACATATATATGTATTAACATGTAAATTATACATAAGTACTTATAAATAGTTTTAAGTCATTAAAATGTATGACGATTTGTAAGTGCTGTATACAAGCCTATGCAAATAAAGAATTATTTGATTGATTGATTGATTGCTATTTTTTTAGAGTTAAGCCTATCGATAGGGTAACCCTATTGGTAGTTTACTCAATAATATACATAGGTATTAAGAGTCAATGTTACTAACAAAAATGGATACTTGTATCTGAATAAATAAATTTTTATATCAATCAATAGAGTTACCCTATTGATTGTGTAATTTTATTGTATTGGTAGCTCTATTGATAGGGTTCAACCGCTAACCGTATAGTAAGGGTTACCCTATTGATTGTCTATCTCTTTTCCACGACCTGTCCAACGAACGAACTCAATTCAACCAATCGGCTGCCGCCGTTAGCGTGGTGCACAATATTGATTCAAATGCTTTGTGCGTTTGGTAGAATTCCAAAACCCTGTCTTAATATGGTAAGCCCATTATAGGGTTTTCCGTGATGATAGGGTTTACCGTAATGAATTGGTAAGCATATTGAAGAGATAAGCCAATGATAGGCTTACCTTATTGATAGGAGATTTGAAAAAAGCCTATCAATAAAACCCTATCTAAAACCCTAATAAGGGTAACCGGTTCTGGTCCCTGGTTGCTTCTTCACCCCTATTTGGCGCAATACAGCCCTTCAACGCTGTACGACCTACCAGGACACCCGGTAATGTCGTCCCCCGCGGAGTCCTATGCTAAGCAAGCCACTCCCCAGCAGTGGATACGCTCACGTACTCCGAAAGCCCGTTTAGTCGCCTCTTACGATAGGCCGGGAAAACCTTGGCAGTATTCTTAAACGCCCCTGGCCACAGGACGTAGAATAGGCTACTGTAGATAAATTGATATGAAAAATCAATAATCACAATAAATTAATATTTCCAGCAGTATCTGACTTACGAAACCAAAATATATCGATTTCAGTAAATGAAAATCTAAGATGGTTGCATATGTTCAATTTAAAAAAATATTATTTTTATTTTTATTTAGGAACGCTGAAAACGCTATCAGCCATGTTGTGACGTCACTCGACATGAAAAAAAAACGAATGTCACTCTCAAAATTTTAATTTTGTTTATTGTCTTGGTGCATAGCCGTAAAAGGTGTATTTTTAAAAGTCTGAAAAATTCAATAAGTTATAAGTAAGTACTGACATCAAAGTGATCTTCGCAAAAATCAATTATACTTTAAGTAGAAAATGAGTTAGGCTTCCTTTTAGCAAGTTTTAGAAAGGTGTTATGCATGTTTATTTCACTAGGTACTCTGATCCATAACTTTCCTGGGGTCTTTACTGCTGTGATTTTGCATTCTCCTATAATAAAATAATGATAATTACTATACTTTTCGTATAAACTAGTAGAAGACATTGTTTTTAAAGTGGTTTTTAATAAAAACTTTGCGATTTCTGTTTTAGTAAATGTCAAATGATTGTTTACGTATCCTATGACGTCACAGCACAGATAATCTATAACTAATATGGCAGACAGCGTTTTCGCCTGTCAGCTGTCTAGCAAAACTAAAAACTATACATAATTTAGTCTATTGTACTGTTTTGTTTGTTTTAGGTGGTGTATTATGTGTATTTAAATTTATTTATTTTTTTAAATAATAATAACAAACTCAATTACAGAGATTCATCAACACCAACTCGCATCACCGTCCAATTTCAACAAGAAAAGAAACGTGTCTCTTTAATCACTTGACATTGGCAAGTTGCGGCAAGACGCAGAGCCATTATAAAAAAAATACATAATTTAAAATTTGTTGTGTTTTAGGTCTTTTAAAAAATTGAAACATATTTTTTATCGTGTAAGATAACGGTAATCCTTACTAATATTATAAAGGCGAAAGTTTGTTTGGATGGTTGTATGGATGGATGTTTGTTCCTCTTTCACGCAAAAACTACTGAACGGATTTTAATGAAACTTTACAGTAATGTAGCTTATAGATCAGAATAACACATAGGCTATAATTTATAAAGATATATTGTGTGAATTGTCCAAATGAGTAAGCCATTATTACAAATTTTTTTTGACAGGACGAAGTCTGTCGGGTCAGCTAGTGAACCATATAAAGACCTAATAAAAAAAAATGTCAACTAGCCTATTGGGCTCCATTTGTAACTTCCGGTGAGGTATATCACCTGAAAACCAATTTTGGAAACAGAACACTTTGATCATCATCAATTCAGCAAATAGACGCCCACTGCTGGACATAGGCCTCCCCAATGTTCTCCACACTGGTCGATCCTGTGCCCTACGCATCCAAGGGACCCTGCAGGAAAGTCATCATCAGCTCGACCGGAGTGATACCATGGCCTCACAGAAAACCGGCGTGAAGCAGCACTGTGCTGCAGCGCACTTGTGACTCCACTGGTGTCGGTGACCATGGGCGGCGGCAATCGCTTCCATCAGGTGATTCGTCGGCCACCTATGACATAAAAAAGGTCCAAGATACCTTATGATAGTGACAATGTAGACACGTTAGAGCATGAGCCAAGTTTGTCCCAAAATAAAATAAAATGGTTTATTACATGAACATAGATATTTTTACATTTAAGGTTGGAGACTCCTTTTAAGCATATAGATGCCTGTGCCAGGAGCCTTCGCACATTGGTTTTCTCATACTTATTTATTTATTTATTTAAAGATAGCCAACATAACATACATCATTACACGGTAGAAGGAAACACTTACATATACATTCCAAGATGCTGTCTGCATCATCATGTCTGCGGACCCAACATTTGTACGCGAAAAATTGATTCACGCTAAAAGTGGCCGGTTTTGGCCCAACATTTGTGCATAGTTATTAATAAATAGTATAAGTATTTGCTGAGAGGTTGTGACCCGGAAATTGTTTAAAATAGATCCGGTTTAGTAGCTAAAAACTAAAATCGATTGGCGTCGCTAGTATGCCCTACCCGTCACCTTAAATGATTTTTTTATATCTTACAGACCTTCTTTGTAACGCAAATCTATTACCACAATTCAATTACAGACGGCGCCGAATCACCCAAGAACCAATTCCGGGCTCAGATCACCTTAGAATCCGTTGTGGGCTCGTAAACCGGCTGGTTTAGCTTAAGGTAAGGGACATGCTGGTGTTACTGTACAAATAACACTGGCTTAAGTTATAGGCGCAAGCGAGAAAGAGTTTGAATAAAAATAAAGTTTAAAAACTAAAACCCGACTGCCAAAAAAACACGCTCTAAAAAGTACGAAACAAGAAAATTGTCTCTGCTGAAATCAATTTATTATAATCAGTGAAAACTTGTAATTCAACCCTTAATGTTTTTTTCTGTGACTGTATCCCTAAATCTAGCTGGAAGTTTTTCTAAAACTTGTAAATTAAAATAAATAATAATAACTGACGACCCATTTGGAACAGTGGTAGTGAACGCTGCCTTTGGCCCAAGGGTTGCGGGTTCGATCCCCGCACAGTACAAACATTTGTGTGCATGAACATGTCTGTTTGTATTGGTCTGGGTGTTTCTATGTATTATACGTATGTATTTACAAAAAGAAAAGTATTATATGTATATATTTGTAATTCCGCTGTTGGTTCTGATGTCCGTAACACAGGTGCTTGAGCTACCTATCTCGAAGTCAAATCAATGTATGTGATGTTGTCAAATATTATTTTTTTAAATAAATAAGGTGAGAAGGAAAAATACGCTGTCGCTCTCACCTTCCACCATTCACAATGTATGTCTGTATCGATAGGTATCGCCGGAGTGAGACAACAAGCCATTTTTACGGTTGTGGCCTTTTTACGGCGTCATCTGACATGGGGTTGGGACGTCTTGGTCGTTGGGAAAAATTATATCATTACAACTGTTAGAATGTACGAGTAAACGTGGTTCGTAAACTTTTGAACTTGGCTTCTCAACTACATTTCTTCAGAATTGAAAGATCGCTGTCTATTTTTTTTCTTTCTTTTTATACAAAGTGTATCTGTGGACATTTAAATCCCTTTAACCACGTGTTCTACCAACAGTTCTGAACAACATTTTGTTCTACGACTTTTCGAAAGTGCACTGCCAACTTTTAAACCCTGATTTTCGGATTAGGCCTCCGGTACCCTCACTCATGCAGCGAACCTCTGCACGGTGCTTCTTCACACCGGTTTTCTGTGAGGCCGTGGTATCACTCCGGCCGAACCGGCCAATTCGTGCCGAAGTGTACATTGTATCTCTGTATACCTAGCTCTAATCACTCGACATTCATCATCATCATCATCAGCCTATCGCAGTCCACTGCTGGACGTAGGCCTCTCCAATTGTTCGCCACTGTGATCTATCCATGGCTTCTCGCATCCAGCTCTTACCAGCCGTCCTGCGCAGATCGTCTCCCCACCTAGCCAGAGGGCGCCCTACATTACGTTTACCAAGACGCGGTCTCCACTCTAGAACTCGTTTACCCCATCGGTTGTCGGTTCTGCGGCTAATATGGCCAGCCCACTGCCACTTAAGCTTGCTAATCCGGTGAGCAATGTCGATGACTTCGGTTCTCTGCCGAATCACCTCATTTCGGATTAGATCTCGGAGAGAGATGCCATCTGGTTTTTTAATACTAAATCTATGGTACAGCGCTGTCATTCTATAGAAATCTAACATTATAACACCTCTACACACTACATACAGGGGTTTGTGGTCCGAATCCGAGCATGCATGCACCTCTAGATTTTTTAAATCTATGGGCGTCAAATCCTAAATCATGGTCTAAGTGTAACCTGGATGTTTACCCGGGCTCCAACCAACGCGACAGCTGTGAATGCGACCGGGAATTGCACGCTGAAGTGAGAGACAATAAAAGACAGCGGCAATGCTTATAGGTAATCCGAAATAACGAAACGCTTGCGCGATGTAATCGACACCTAGCGCCATCCTTTGGTATGATGTGGAACTAATGTCCCGAAGCGAAGTGAGTGCGGGCCGCATCCAGAATGGTCCTTGTAAAGCGGCTTGTGCATTTCCTACACGTAAAATGATGATGCTGACAAAAAAGGCTATGGTGACTGAAAGGCACGAGGTATGTATTTTCAGTAAGCACCAGAATTGGCCTCCTTGTGCATTTGACATTGCGGAGGTGCGTGGAATGTAAATGCCAGCTGATGAATAAGGAAAGAGAGTAGGATCACGGGGCGAGGGCTGCCACTTCAAAATTACACGCCTACCGTAAATAGCAAAAATGTTTGTGACTTTTTTTCGGTACCTACCTACATTAGATTTGAAAAATGCTTTTTAACCGACTTAAAAAAAAGGAGGATGTTCCAAATTTGGTTGCCAAATAATGTCTTCCAAACCGAAATTTCGGTCATGGCGGCTAATCTACGTAGGACATATTATAGTGCTCAAGTGTTTGCGCAGACTCAGTGCACTCTCTATTCTCCTACCCTTTAATTTCGATGGGACACCAAATGTACCCGACCGAAGAGGGATCAGGCGCAGGACCAAAGGCTTAACATGCTTTCCGAGGCACGGGGGTACAAGACCGCCAACATGCAGACTCCGGGCTGACACTGAGAATTTCTTAACAGAAACACTGAAGTACAAATTTTGGCCCGACCCGGGGATCGAACCCGGAACCCAAAGCGCAGCTGTCGACTAACCACTGCGCCACCGAGGCAGTCAAATAATGAGACACTAAAAAGCATGAAAAAAAATTATCTACGAAAAAAATCCAATAATATCTTTTAATACAACATTCAATTATTCAACAGGGATTAGGCGCCGATTTCGGTTACACCTTTTCGCGAGTGTACTGTTATAAAATTTTATTTGAAGTGTATAAAGTGTTAAAAATATTATTTTACACTTTTTAGATCGTGGTTTTTTCGCAGAAAAAAATTTTCAAGCTCTTTGGTGTCTCATGTTTTTTTGTTTTTTTTTAAGCGTACATAAAGACTGAACCTTCGTCACATCGACCGGACAATATGAATTTTTAAAAGCCTTATTCGGTTAGGTTTGTCGTTATGCCCGAAGGTGTTTACTAGATTTAATACCATTTGTTAATTAACCCTAGAGTCCCTAGCTGTCCCTAAAGCACGCCAATAAAATAAAACACACTTTTTTCATAAGTAAATAACACACTTAAAAATTTCATCTCGCGTTCAGGCGGGACTCGAACCCACACCTTCCACAATCCGGGTGAATGTACTACCAATTATACCACTGAACGCGTTATTAAGTCGACGAAATTTGTAAGTGCTTGATTCGACATGAGCTGTCGATAGTCTCATCAATATTGTAGGTATATTTACAATATCCAGTGGAAATATTATTACAAATATTTGACCACCAGTTAAGATGAGACTGCTTATTCAATAGTTGATATTTTATAGCAATCTTATGCGATTTATTCTTAAGTAAATAACACACTTAAAAATTTCATCTCGCGTTCAGGCGGGACTCGAACCCACACCTTCCACAATCCGGGTGAATGTACTACCAATTATACCACTGAACGCGTTATTAAGTCGACGAAATTTGTAAGTGCTTGATTCGACATGAGCTGTCGATAGTCTCATCAATATTGTAGGTATATTTACAATATCCAGTGGAAATATTATTACAAATATTTGACCACCAGTTAAGATGAGACTGCTTATTCAATAGTTGATATTTTATAGCAATCTTATGCGATTTATTCTTAAGTAAATAACACACTTAAAAATTTCATCTCGCGTTCAGGCGGGACTCGAACCCACACCTTCCACAATCCGGGTGAATGTACTACCAATTATACCACTGAACGCGTTATTAAGTCGACGAAATTTGTAAGTGCTTGATTCGACATGAGCTGTCGATAGTCTCATCAATATTGTAGGTATATTTACAATATCCAGTGGAAATATTATTACAAATATTTGACCACCAGTTAAGATGAGACTGCTTATTCAATAGTTGATATTTTATAGCAATCTTATGCGATTTATTCTTAAGTAAATAACACACTTAAAAATTTCATCTCGCGTTCAGGCGAACTTAACTGGTGGTCAAATATTTGTAATAATATTTCCACTGGATATTGTAAATATACCTACAATATTGATGAGACTATCGACAGCTCATGTCGAATCAAGCACTTACAAATTTCGTCGACTTAATAACGCGTTCAGTGGTATAATTGGTAGTACATTCACCCGGATTGTGGAAGGTGTGGGTTCGAGTCCCGCCTGAACGCGAGATGAAATTTTTAAGTGTGTTATTTACTTAAGAATAAATCGCATAAGATTGCTATAAAATATCAACTATTGAATAAGCAGTCTCATCTTAACTGGTGGTCAAATATTTGTAATAATATTTCCACTGGATATTGTAAATATACCTACAATATTGATGAGACTATCGACAGCTCATGTCGAATCAAGCACTTACAAATTTCGTCGACTTAATAACGCGTTCAGTGGTATAATTGGTAGTACATTCACCCGGATTGTGGAAGGTGTGGGTTCGAGTCCCGCCTGAACGCGAGATGAAATTTTTAAGTGTGTTATTTACTTAAGAATAAATCGCATAAGATTGCTATAAAATATCAACTATTGAATAAGCAGTCTCATCTTAACTGGTGGTCAAATATTTGTAATAATATTTCCACTGGATATTGTAAATATACCTACAATATTGATGAGACTATCAACAGCTCATGTCGAATCAAGCACTTACAAATTTCGTCGACTTAATAACGCGTTCAGTGGTATAATTGGTAGTACATTCACCCGGATTGTGGAAGGTGTGGGTTCGAGTCCCGCCTGAACGCGAGATGAAATTTTTAAGTGTGTTATTTACTTAAGAATAAATCGCATAAGATTGCTATAAAATATCAACACTTTTTTCACTTATTTACACCACATATTCGAAACTTAGGCAACTGTTTAAATAAAAACATTATAGTATAAAAAAGAAAGATAATATCAAAAAGGATGGTTGTGGCAGTTCATAGACGATTGCTGCTTCCAGCTGTTATAGTTGGGCCAAAATGAAAGGCCACATTTGATACTTCAACAAAGTTCGACAACGTAACCTTGTAACAGCGTTCATTGAATTTATCAATCTTTCTATGTTAAAAAAGCAATTTCTGAACTTTTAAAAATATGTTTCCATTTATTTCAATAAAGACAAAAAAGATAATTTCACGATTTACTTTCTTTGTTTAACTATTTATAAATTTATTATAAATTTACTTTTCTAGAGAAATGAACATTGGTACAATGTTAAGCTATAGTGATGTACCCCAAATAATCGAAAAAATACAATGTTAATCGTGTAGGAATATTAATACATTAAGTAATAATAACTTGGTAAAAAGAAAGAAAATGTACCTATGGCACACAATATAACTGTAACATTGGTGCATGGTTATTTAATAAATAGTATAAGTGTTTGCCGTGAGGTTGTAACCACGAAATTGTTTAAAATAGATCCGGTTTAGTAGCTACAAATTAAAATCGATTGGCATCGCTAGTTAGGGCAGACTAGCGATGCCAATCGATTTTAATTTGTAGTCACCTTAAGCACTTGTCATCACAAAGCCAGGCTTTGTGATCACAAATCATCGTCATCATCATCAAAAAAGAATTACAAATGTAAACTTAAATACTTACATAAAAAATCACTAATGCTTATGGAGACGGGTAGGGCACACAAGTGACGCCAATTGATTTAAATGGTTGGCAACTGAACTGGATAACTTTTTTTAAGTTTTGCAGGGCACTCATGACGCCACTCATATTGCGGGTGCCCATGGGCGGTGGCAATCGCTTACCATCAGGTGATCCATCTGCTCGTCTGCCACTAAAGTCGCTGGTAAGATGGCTGACATACGGATTACTGATTTATTGCGATTGTTAGTGTCAATCCCTATGACCAAAAATTCCGATTAGCGCATTATGCAATTCATATGATATTTTTCCAAATTTTATTAGTAATAATTATTTTATGTTTTTATTAAGATTAATTAATACTAGTTATTTTGGAAGAATGAGAACATAAAAAGCTAATATTTTTTACAGCTTAATATTTTTATTTGTGGATAGTTGGATGCATGACACGAAAGGGCTTTCCTTATACAAAAAAAGTGTCTAAGGGCTATGAGTGGTATTGGACCGATGGACTCCTGCCGACCGCTTTTAAAAATATATAACTTGTTAACACTGTCATCAATGTATATTTTCGACTCATGCACTTTTACAAAAAATAATTTTAGTATTTTCAAGAAGAAAAAACCGGCCAAGTGCGAGTCGGACTCGCGCACCGAGGGTTCCGTACAAACCTGCAAGGTTTACAAAGTTCGTTCATTACGACAATCGAGTCATAACTATGGTATTTTTATTGCAAAATGAAATTCATAACATTACAATGGGGAAAGATGGAGGAGCATAAATTTAAGACAAAGATCTCTTTATCGTTTAAGTAATCCTTTATTTTATATTAACACATATCATTTCGATAAAAGAACGTCGAAATATAAAGAAGAAGGCTATTTCGTCTTCTTTAAATGTTGCCCTCCCCATACATAGTATAATAACTCGCGGTCATTGCTGTAACTACAATTATGTTTACAATCACAATTTTTTTGGTGGTATAACTACTTAAAATTTTAAGCTTTTCGGAATTTTTCTGTTACCTGTGCTGTAAGCTATTGCTTCTTACCAAATTTCGAGATTCTATGTCAACGGGAAGTGGTCTTTAGGTTTTAATTCCCTTGCGTGTAGTTGCGAGTTTCAAAATATGCGGTATCAATGGTTGTACTTTTGCGTTTTGCGTTTTTGCGTTGACTTAGAATTATTTTTTTTCACGGGTTAAAGGCAATTAGATCTGAGTATTTGATATGAATTTCAACTTAATAGCTCTACGCGTTCATGAGGAAAAAAGAAATAAGTTTATATTTATTAAAAAATATATATTTTGTAATGTAACTAAAAAATTAAGGTTTTCGGAATTTTTCCTTTATGTGTGCTATAAAACGTTGCTTCATGCCAAATTTCAAGATTCTAGGTCGACTGGAAGTACCCTTTAGGTTTTGATTCCCTTGCGAGTACTTGCGAGTTTCAAAATATGCAGTAAATTGCTGTTTCTTTTGATTGCGTTGACACAGAAGTTTGATTTTGTTACAGCTTAAAGGTATTATAGGCCTGAGTATTTGGTATGAGTTTCAATTTAATACCTCTACGTGTTTATGAGGAAATGGGTAGTAAGTTTAAAATTATTAAAAAAATATATATTATGTGATGTAACTAAAAATTTATGGTTTTCGTAATTTTTCCTTTATCGATGCTATAAGACGTTGCTTCGTTCCAAATTTCAAGATTCTGAGTTCACGGGAAGCAACCTGTAGGTTTTGATTCCCTTGCAAGTGTCGAAAATTTGCGGCATAAACGGCTGTATCTTTTGATTGCGTTGGCTTAGAAGTTTGATTTTTTCACAGCTTCAAGGGACAGTACACCTGAGTAATTGATATAAATTTCAGCTTCATACCTCCACGCGTTCCTGAGAAAAAGGGTCTTGACAGACGGACGGACGGACGGACAACAAAGTGATCCTATAAGGGTTCCGTTTTTTCCTTTTGAGGTACGGAACCCTAAAAATGATATGTGCGCTTACTCTGACAGATATCTGAATCGTTTGGTGGTGCCATCTTGCTCAACAACGAGCTACCAAAAAAAATTGTCATTATATGTCTGTCAAATTATACAATAAGTTGCCAGAAGCATTAAAAGATTTACCCATAAAAAATTCAAAAATAGAAATTGTTGTGTTATAAATGTTTCTACAGTAATAAAGAATTTATGGAATGTAAGATTTAAATTATTTTTTTTAAATGAATGAATGAATATACTTTGATTGCACTCAAAATAAAGTATGAAAACTTAAAAACTAGATATTACAGGATGTGTACAATGAAGGCGGCCTAATCACTATGAGCGATCTCTTCCAGGCAACCTTTGGATAAAGGACACTTGATGAAGGTGTAGGGCGGTGCAATCTTAAATAGTTATATACTTACACAGAAAGTTTAAATGCAAATACATAAATAAAATATGAATATACTAATACATACAATATATATAATATATATCATTAATAAATAGATAAATATAGCAACTAAAATAATAACAATGGATCCCAAAGCAGACGAATGATTCTCAGAGGACAGGAAGAGATGGGTGAGAGGTAGTAGGAACAGTGGTCTCAAAGGTTCAGGAAATAGAAATAGAAATAAATTTATTGACCAGTAAAATTTGTACATATAACAATAATGCCGTTGGTTTCTGCACTAAGCACGAGGCTTGTATCGCCGTAACCGTAGCCGAACATTTAGGTATTACAGACAAATGTGATTTAATTTGGGCTTTAAAGATGGGTAGGGAATTGGATTGTCAGAGGTAAAGCATTCCATAGTCTGATAGACTGCAT
Source organism: Marasmia exigua (assembly GCA_019059595.1). Lineage (NCBI taxonomy): Eukaryota > Metazoa > Arthropoda > Insecta > Lepidoptera > Crambidae > Marasmia > Marasmia exigua. The sequence goes on along the minus strand of JADPWL010003211.1, from coordinate 9,673 downwards.
TATATTAATTATTTTTTGAGTGACTAATTCCTTGTATTGATTTTATTTTGACTATGTATTATTTTATTTTAACTTAAGACAACGCTAACTCTCTGTTAGTGCATGCCGATATTATTCGGTTAAATGTGAGAATCTAAACGATAATTATATGCAACTTACTGTAACCACATTTACCGCAGTAAGTGATTTCTGATTCTGAAACTTTTTAACTGTCCTATTCACCTTCAGATACTGAATGGACTATAGTACTTAAGTTATGTTTTTTGTGTAATAAAGTATGCCTGTCTATCTATCTTTAATTCCATTACACCCAGACACTGCCGTAAGTCTTCAGTGGCAGCCCTAGCAGCTAATATGTGAGTGACGGCTGGCTATAAATTACCCTGTGGGGTCGGGTCAAACGCGGTTCGATTCCAGGCAGGTTGTTTTGACGGAGACAACAAAACTGTTATGAGTGACTTCTTGGAATTTGTATTTCTATTGAAGTAAAAATAAAATCTTACTATCCTCATCTTAACATGTTCATTTCACGTTGCGCCTCCGAAAAGTGCAGGTTTCCTCACGATGTTTTCCCTCACTGAAAAATCAACAACATTGTATGAAAGTTTGGCGATGAAAAAGTGTAACTGGCGAGTTTCTTGCCGGATCTTCTCGACCAGATACAACTTTACGAGCCGGTGGTAGAATCGCATTATGTTTATTTATTTCTTTAGTATATTTTATGTATCAACATATATATGTATTAACATGTAAATTAGATTAATCAAACAATTGACAAGATGCTAACCACCTACTATTGTACACCTCGTCATGCAGTTTATTAGTTTTGGATTAAGTACTCTGTGACCTATGAGGGGAACCTAAGTAGTCATGCTCACTCAAATGTCTCTGAGGTGGTGGCGTTATGTGGCGGGTCATTACATTCCCTCTAATATGGTTGAGTGAAATGATGGCTGACACATACGTCATACTTGTGAACAGGTGCCACCTTTGGGGACTGGTCCGCTTCGGTTTACCTCATATTTAGCTTTAAATTTGCTTCATTCTATTTTGTGTTGCATTAGACTGTATGACTTGGTATGAGGATAATAAACCATTGTAAAAAAGTTGGCGATTAAAAAGAGTAACTGGCGAGTTTCTTGCCGGATCTTCTCGACCAGAAACAACTTTCCGAGCCGGTGGTAGAATCGCATTATGTTTATTTACTTTTTTTAGTATATTTTATGTATCAACGTATATATGTATTAACATGTAAATTATTACATAAGTACTTATAAATAGTTTTAAATCATTCAAATGTATGACGATTTATAAGTGCTGTGTACAAGCCTATGCAAATAAAGAATTATTTGATTGATTGATACATAAGTACTTATAAATAGATTTAAGTCATTCAAATGTATGACGATTTGTAAGTGCTGTGTACAAGCCTATACAAATAAAGAATTATTTGACTTGACTTGACTTGACTGCTGAGATAACGGCAGATACGCACATAGATTTGAAAAATCCAGGGGTGCATGCTCGGATTCGAACCAGGGCCTCCGCATGGAAGGCGCGTTCTTTTCCACTGAGCTACCATAACTCTCTAAAGCTACGCGCAAAGACTCGTGGAAGACGGTTTTCTTATGTGATAGGTGGTAGACGAACAGACGGATCGCCTGACTGACTTGCCGCCGACCATGGACACCCGCGACACCAGTGGAGTCACAAGTGCGCTGCGAAACTTTTAGCCCCCCTTTCCCTAGGGTTCGGCCTCCGCTCCGGTACCCTCACTCAGCACAGCACAGTGCTGCTTCACGCCAGTTTTCTGTGAGGCCGAGCAGGCCCATTCCTCTCGCATCGTGACTCTTTCACAATCATTCTTCATCGTGTAATTCGCGGTTGCGTCCAAAGCCGTCGCATAGGAGTTCATTTTAATATGCTTACAGGTATCACCAACAGACTTATCGGTCCGAATCCACACTCAAACAAATAAAACACCGCGAGCAACCCCTAAACAGTTTACGACCCCGAGGGGGTTGCGCGGTACCCCTAATGCCCCTCAATGTATGGCGATGTGCAAAACCTGAATACGGTGATGCTTTAGTGGAAAATTGGCAGTTTTATGGGAAACTATGGTTCGATTCCCGGTTGAGTAACTTTTTTAAGGTAACGAGAAGACACTGGCAACCCAATTGATTTAAATTGTTAGCAACTAAACCGGATATCTTTTTAACAATTCCGATTCCGAAAAAAAATTAAATAAATAAAGAGTATTAATAATCTTTTAGTAAATATTACTATTTTATCAAAAAATCTTAAAGGTGACGGGTTGGGCACACTAGAGACAATGGAGAGGCACAGAGAGCAATAGAGAGGGCTATGCTCGGAGTCTCCCTGCGTGATCGTATCAGCGACGCCAATTATTTCTTTTAAATTGTTAGCAACTAAACTGGATATATTTTTAACAATTTCGAAGCTGCAGCCTCTCGGAAAACACTTATACTATTTATTTAACACTTATACTTAACTTTTGGGCCGGCTTTTGTACTCAAAATTTGAATTACCGCCAATAACGTTAATCCGAATTTCGAGTGCAAAAACAGATCAAAAGTACTTAGTTCCATAGGCTCAAAAATATTGTTCAAATTAGAATCTTAAATTGAAATAAGAACACGTAAAGATACCTACCCTTCTTTCAGTTTAAACTTCTTTTGTTTGAGTATAGGACTCGAGATCGTCACAGAAACAAACTACGTATGATATCTAATAAAACAATGAATCAAAGTATTTTTTGTAACGTTATTCGTATTTTTAATAAAATTCCAGACGATATTCGAAATGTTGACGACCTTAGTACATTTAAAAATAAATTCCACGAGTTCCCTGTCCAGAAGAGTTACTACTCAATTCAGGAATACTTATCTGATAATAACTGACTAATCTAGTGAAATATAAGTTAATAATAATATAATAAGTTTAATTAATAATAATAGCCTATAATGTTCTATAATCAATCAATTGTATTGTATGCCTATAAGGCGGAACACAGTGAAACTTACTTTATAATAATTCTTTCACCTGTATGTACTACCTGTGATTCATAATAAAGATATTAAAGAAAGAAAGAAAAATCGTTTATTTTTGCACATTTACACAGTTCTCACTACATGCATGGTTCAAAAGAATGTACAAAAAATAGGTCCCCGCTCAGCATGTGCTGTCGCCGACAACCTCAGCGCTGATCTTCCGCGGGTGCCTTTTTTAATGTAAATATATAAAATAAAAAATAAAAAACACACCAACACAACAACAATACACACTAAAAAAACAAGAAAAACATTAATTAAAACACATTATCTGCACATAACCTAAATAAGCAAATAAATAAATATATACACATATATACTCATATAAAAAAAAAACAGAAATAATTCCCATTAAATATGGATATGAACAATAATTAGATACTGTAATAAAATATATAAAAACAACCATATTATATATCTATATTACCCTATATGTTTAACTTAAGTATAAATAAATGGTGCTGCCGTATGCATCATTTATCTTTTCTATGCTCAAAATATAAATTTTAAAATTTGCTTTGAATGTTTTGCTATTATTTGAATTTCTGATTGGTGGAGGAATATTATTCCAGCACCTAGTTGCAGCATATTTAAAACTGCCTCGGAATGCAGCAGTATTAAGATTATGATTATGATTATTTCTTCTGATAACAGTTTAAACTTCTAGTCTGAGCAATATTTTTGAGCCCATAGAAATCACACGCGAAAAAACCGGAAGGTCAAATTTCGGTGAAATACCCGTTACAAGTTTCAGAAACTATTCGAAACGTGCAGGTTTCCTCACGATGTATTCCCTCACCGCCGAGCTAATGTTAGAAATCATCATCATCATCATCACCTATCATCTGCCACCTATAACATAAAAAAAAATTCTAGCCAATAGACGTCCACTGCTAGACATAGGCCTCCCCCCAATGTTCTCCACACAGATCGGTCCTGTGCCGCCCGCATCCAATGGATTCCCGCGACCGTCACCAAATCGTCGGTCCACCTTGTAGGGGGCGCCACGGCTATGACTTTCTGTACGCGGCCTCCACTCGAGGATCTTTTCGCCCCAACTGCCGACTGTTCTCCTCGCTATGTGCCCTGCCCATTACCACTTGAAGCATGCAATCTTTTGTTAGAAATACGCATATACATTTGAGAAATCTATAGGTGCACGCTTGGATCCGGATTCGGTAATCGCTAACCTTCAAGTGATCCGTCTGCTCGTTTGCCATCTATAACATAAAAAACTTCATATGTACGACATATCCTAGCGATATTTAACGGAACAAGCCATAAACTCACCTCCCCAGGCTCACGGACCAGCAATTATTTTCAAAGGTACGCATCAAATAATATTTTATAGTTGTACTTTAGTGATGTGAGTATATGGGACAAGGAGGGACAGTCTTGGGACAGTTGCTAATGTCAACCATTTCTAATGTGGGATCTTAAAGTTTTGTGTTGCATCATAAAAATAATTGGACCGGATAGCGCAATTGGTAGTGACCCTGCTTCTTACGCCAAAGGTCGTGGGTTCGATCCCCACCCTGGACAAACATTCTTGCGATGGACACTTGTGTTTGTTCGGTGTCTGGGTGTAATATATGTATTTAAGTATATATTTGTGTTCCTCTGTTGTCTGATATCTATAACACAAGTGCTTAAGCTACTTAGTACGGAATCAGGTCAACGTATGAGATGTTGTGGGAATTATTATTATTATTATATTATAATTAATTTTAACGGGAATAAATGTGACGATATAAAACAAGCACAATTTAATACAACCCGATTGATGTATAAGTTCGATCCCCGCAGAGTACAAATATTTGTGAACATGAACATGTCTGTTTGTATTGGTCTGGGTGTTTTCTATGTATGTATATATAAGTATGTATTTACAAAAGAAAAGTATTATACAGGGTGTATCTGTAAACATTTACATCCCTTTAACCACGTGTTCTACCAAACATTCTGAACAACACTAATTGTTCTATGACTTTTCAAATTTCGTCGAAAATACTTTCGAATCCCCATACAAAATGACCAAGTCACGTGACCAACTTTGTATGAAAAGATGATTTTTTTTTCATCATCTTCGAAAATGAAATCATCGCTATGTTGAACCTGCCGCGTTTCCACTTTTATCCTTGTGTTCTTTCTCATTGAATATTGATAGTTTGTTCAATAGACACTTGAGACTTCCGCAATGACTTCGCTTTATGATTTGTAGACTTTTATTTTAATAAATCCATCTTGCACAATTCGTCTGATAACGAGAGGTCGGACCAGCCTCCGTTATATATGTATGTATAATTTGAGGATATAGCTGCTGGATAGTCATCTGAACACCCTTCCCGATAACGTCCAAATCCCTTTTATTATGATAGATGGCAGAGAAGCAGACATTTCACCTGATCGCAAGCGATTGCCTCTGCCCATGGTGAAGTGGAAATCAGTATCACCAGTGGAGTCACAAGTGCGCTGCCAACTTTTGAACTCCCGTTACCCTGATGAGGGTACCGGAGGCGGTTCCTTAACTAGGCAATACACATCGAATGCTTCAGGCTGGTTTCCTTTAAAGCCGTGGTATCACTTCTGTCAAGTCGGTCCATTCTTGCCAAAGCATTGGTCTACGACGGTAGTTTCTTTAGATGTTTTCTTCACATTGTAGCTAGTGGTAGAAATCTGTGCAAAGATCTAAAAATGCAAGGCGGTTTAACTCCATTGTTGTCCCAAAAATGTCCCACCCAACCGTTACCCAAAAAAATTCATTAGGGACACTCGTCCCACAAGCGCCCCTCACTAGCCCCCACGCAATTCGGTTGAGTGATACCAACTTCTTTTTATTGGCACTTTATTTTTGAAGTACAGCCGGTAAACATGTTAGGCTAAGGCGAGGCTAAATGGGCCGCGTAAACTCCAATGTGTATTGGTGGTGTAAAATATATCAATTTTGGGCCGTAAAATATTACAAGTCTTGAGATGGATGTCTTTTTATTTTAATAATTTTTCTTCGTGGTAAAAAGGGTTAGGACTTTTATTAAAACATGTCTAGGATCCGTGGGAGAGCCACGCTTCAGCATGAATGGGCCGGCTCGACCGGAGTGATACATGATACATAAGGTTTTAAGGCGACGGGTAGGGCACACTAGCGACGCCAATCGATTTTAATTTGTAGCTACTAAACGGAATCTATTTTAAAAAAATTCGGGGTTACAACCTCTTGGCTAACACTTATACTATTTATTAAATAGCCATGCACAAATGTTGGGTCCGTTTTTGTACGCAAAAAATTGATTCACGCCAAAAGCGACCACTTTTGGCGGTAATCAAAAGTTCGAGTGCAAAAGCAGACCAAACAGTTAACTACAAGTGTTAAATAAATAGTATAGGTGTTTGCCGAGAGGTTGTGACCCCGAAATTGTTTAAAATAGATCCGGGTTAGAAGCTAAAAATTAAAATCGATTGGCGTCACTAGTGTGCCCTACCCGTCACCTTAAGTAGAATTTAAGTATCTAGTGTTTGTATTTCGCTTGCAAGCAAGCGTGTAAATATTATAGTGATGTGTAACCTACAAGTATACCATATTAAAAAGTAAATACTCTTTGAAGGAAGGAAGCAGCCGTGTGGTCCCCGGCAGAGTAGAATAGGCCACCCTCACTCTTACCGAGGTGTCGTAAAAGGCGACTAAGGTAAAGCTGCTGGCATGATCATCGGCACCCAGAGAAGGAAAACTTTGCATTTATATCAAAACCCTCGCCAACCCGTCTGCCAAGCGTGGTGAGTATGGCAATTACCCCTCATGTGATTGAGGGAGGCCCGTGCCCCAGCAGTGGGGACTATGGGCTGACGATGATGACTCTTTGAAGGAAACATTATGAGTAAAGTAAAGCAAAGAGTAAGGTAAGAACCTAATGCATGACAACTACATTATGGAATATATAAACCAACATATCTCGTGTTTGTGATCACCAATCCGCATTTGGCAAGCGTGGTGATTTAGCCTAATCCCATCATAGTAGCGATGACTTGATTTCTATGATGGAGGCCATCGCCCTTTTGGAACAGTTATAGGCTGATACTTTACTTTACTTTTTAGTATTTTTTGGCGCGCAAAAAGTTTAGGTTTTGTAAACAATTTTTTTATATATATACGTTTTGAGGGAACGTTCAAATACAACTAATTTATGAGTATAAAGGAAAGATCTCTAAGTGGGTCATGATTTAATTTCGTCGACTGTACCTTTAAGGCGACGGGTAGCGACATCAATCGATTGAAATTGTTAGCTACTTAACCGGATCTATTTTAAATAATTTCGGAACGGTAGTCTCTAAGCAAACATTTATACTATTTATTTAATAATTTGACCTACTTTTTGATCAGTTTTTGCACTCGAAATTTTGATTAAGGCCGTAAGTACCCGGTAGTTCAAATTTCCAGTACAAAAGTAGACCCCTAAGTATAAGTATTAAATAAATAGGTAGTATAAGTGTTTTCTGAGAGGCTGCAGCTTCGAAATTGTTAAAAATATATCCGGTTTAGTTGCTAACAATTTAAAAGAAATAATTGGCGTCGCTGATACGATCACGCAGGGAGACTCCGAGCATAGCCCTCTCTATTGCTCTCTGTGCCGCTCCATTGTCTCTAGTGTGCCCAAACGTCACCTTTAAGATTTTTTGATAAAATAGCAATATTTACTAAAAGATTATTAATACTCTTTATTTTTTTTTTTTGGTCCTAAACCCGCGCGCGGTTACGGCCGCACGCGTGATTCCGCCAATGTCAAGTGTTTAGAGAGACACGTTATATATTAATATTGACCGGTTCAATTTTAAGGGTTCCGATCTATTTCGAGGTCTTGTCAATTGCTAGGGCCAGCATCTAAAACAAATAAAAAGCAGCACATATAGACAACACAGCAGGCACAATGGCACAGACAACCACACAAACGAAAGACAGAACAGAACAGCATTTAACAATGATAATGTAGGGGTGGGAATAAAATTATAATTTTATATCGTATATATTAATACTCTTTACTCACAAACCAATGAAAAAACTCTTTTTTTCTTATGACGTTGACGTCAGATGTAAAAAAATATGCAAATGTCAACTAGAAAAATATGGAAGTTACCAACAAAAGGTATTTTACACTAATTTTACCATATTTTGCTATCATTTAAAAGTTTTAAAAGAATCGTTTACCAGTGCTGAAAAATAACATAACGACAACAGATAAATTGTAACTATTTTTATGTTATACATACTTAGATTTAGTACGATGTACATATTTCGACCATTATTTCGGCGGTGAGGGAAAACAACGCGTGGAAACCTCCATGTCTCGGACCTAATTAAGTATCCCACAATATTTGAGATACTGATTCTGAACGTGTAACCGTGATCCAGTTGGTCTGGTCCCCCTGTCGAAGGGTTGCCAAGGTCAGACGGCAGTCGCTTCATTGTTATTACCAGATATCCCAAATCATGCAACACGTTACAAGCATACCCTAGGCATGACAGTGATTCGGCATTAGATAGATAGATAGATACACTTTATTGTACAAAATTTACAGATCCTAAGTTAATATACTAAAACAATGTAGCCGGTCTTATCGCTAATAGCGATCTCTTCCAGACAACCTCAGGGTAGAGGAAAAGTATAGCGAATTAAGAAAAGGGGTAAGACAGTGCAAGACAGAAAAAGAGAGAAAAACAAAAAAGACATTGTATAAATACGAGTATGGTATATACATACATAATATTAAATAAATATATACTAGCTATAAATACTAATACATACTAGTACATTACAAAACAAAAAAACAAACATACTAACAGCTTATTGGATTGATAGATACGTAACCAGGGAAATAGGAGATAATGAAAGGAACTACAAAGGCTTAGAAAGATAAGAAATGATCTTTAACTCGGGACTTGAAAATAGAGAGGGATTCGGATTGCCGGATGGATAAGGATTGTTGATGTCTATGGCCTAGAACGCACTAGCTAGGCCGCACATCAATGTTTGCATAAAACCGCTTGATAACAACGCACTCATTTGCGGCCAGCCGTCAATCGCTCCGATTGTTCTGGAGCTGATGTGCGGCACGCCGCATCGCGGCCTACCGTTACTGCGTTCTAGGCCTATGAGCGGCGGTTACCGTTTACTATTTTATGCAATAAAAAAATAATTAAAAGTTCCCTGAGATGGGATCCGTCATCAGATTCTGACCTGGTAGCTATGAAGGAAACTTCGAAAAACTTTTGTACGCGAAAAAATTATTCACGCAAAAAGTGGCCGCTTTAGGTGTGTATAAATTTTTCACGTACGCGTTGGACCCAAGAAATAAAACACAGAATATAGGAACAAATAATTTTGTTCCTATATTCTATGTTTTATTTGTACTTACGTGAGCGATGGTAGCTCAATGGATACGAACGTGCCTTCCATGCACCTGCGTCGAGGTTCAAATCCGAGCATGCTCCAATGGTGTTTTTCAAATTTATGTGCGTATTTCTACCATTTCATTTTCATCGACTTCGCTGGCTCGGCCACCTAGAAAGAAAGGGAGACGATCGTGCGGTAAAGCGAGCGTATCAGGGACGT